>CM067903.1:8018603-8327741 GCA_034621355.1 Mycalesis mineus
ATTAGTTTATTTTATGATATATATTATAGTTAATATTGGTGTTATTTGTGTAGTCTGGTTTATGTATTAGTGTGTAATTATTTGAATTTATGTATATTTTATAAGTATACCACCTGCAGTCTCTTTCTTTATACTTTCCTAAGCCTAAGGTTGCCTGGCAGAGATCGCTGCTAAGCGATAAGGCCGCCTTTTGTATCCTACATATATATTTTTTAAGTTATCTCTGTACTGTTTTTTTTTATTTTTTATTATTGTGTGTGTGGAATACAAATAAAGAATAAGAATAAGAATAAGAATAAATGTCAAGTCTTAGTACATTTAAGTAACTATTGACCAATTAAGGCGGACTTTACTATAAATTATTATTTTCCTAATACTTATTTTCTTATAGAAAATTTGTGACAATTTATTTTAGTCAATTAAATCGATCAAACATTGAAACCTTCCGGTCAAACTTAGAAGCGAGTTTGACCAGAACGTTTCAATGTTTGACCAGTCGATGTTGTACTTGACGATGTAAACAATATAATTAAATATTACTATGTAGTAAAAAATAGTAGATATTATTATTTAAAAATTATATACTTATTGCAGCAATTTCTGTATTTAACTTTAGCAGACTATTTAAATTAAGCAGACTGTATTTAACAATACTACTTTAAAACGGCCTCCGTGGCGTAGTGGGTAGTGACCCTGCTTCTGCGTCCTAGGCTGTGGGTTCGATTCCCACATCTGGAAAATGTTTGTGTGATGAGCATGGATGTTTTCCAGTGTCTGGGTGTTTATCTATATATTATAAGTAGATATTTACGTATAATATATATAAAAAATATTCATCAGTTATCATAGTACCCATAATACAAGCTACCTAAGCTTACTTTGGGGCTGTATAGCGATGTGTGTAACTGTCCTATAATATTTATTATTTTTATTTATTTACTTTAACAAAATAAAATGTTTAAAGTTAAGTTAATTAGTTAGTTATTTTATTTATTCTGTTTTTTAGATATAATTTTCGTATCTATGTAGGTTTAGTCTATTTCTATATTGTATTTATATTTTATTCAAGCTCATTTATAAAGCTAAGTAAATAAATAATACTTATTTTTAGTTTTCAATGCTAGTTAAATACTGCAGATTAAATCATCAATATACTTTAAATAAAATTACTTAGTAATTCAAAAACAAGAAATCCGACTGCTTAGAAGTAATAAACTGAAAAGAAAAAAAATGGATATTTATATCTATATAAAATTGTAAATAGTTCATGGTCCTGCAGGCGGGGACAAACAATACCTTATCTTATTGCCTGCAAAAGATCTATATTGATGATGATGTTCCCGCCTGCAGTACCATAAAGTATTTAGGTAGATTTTTTATACAAGTACCGCCAACCGATTTAGCGTTTTGGAACAATATTTACAGAAACCAAAAGGGGCGTAGATTTCATCCTACTGACAACTTAGCTCGGGACTCGGGTTTATATTAGATTGCGTTATCACTTATTATCAGGTGTGATTTCAGTCAAGTCAGTATAGTTAATTAATAATAAAAAAACATATTACCATTAGAAAGTTCATAATCGAGAATATTAAACACACTACCGTTTTCAAAATCATTTTGCTACCGAGTATCGTGTCTAAGTTGAACTTCGTTACAGTTGTTGCGTGATTTATGAAATCAGATAATCAGGTTAGGTATTTATTTTTAATCGGATCAAATTATTTATTGTTACTAGTTATAACAACACACACGCCCTCGACTTCGTCTACGTTTTTCATAATATTTTTTCTGTTCAATTATTATCACGAGTATTAACGACCTACTAAATTCGTATTGGCGCCGGGCGGGCTTATGGTGGCATTAATGTTCGTAAACATCATGTTTTTAACCCGACGAAAAAAAAACGGAGGAGGTTCTCAATTCGACACGTATATTTTTTTTATGTATGACCACGCATAACTTTTTTACACAGTTGTCCGATTTTGATAGTTCTTTTTTTTATTAGAAAGGGCACACTTCCAAGATGGCCCCCATTGTCATCATATTAGGATCTGATGATGATATCCTGGGAAAATTAAAGAAACTCTTGAAATTTTATAGGCACACTTGCATCGGTCGGTAGCTTTTTGGCTACAAGTGCCATATAATATACTATAACAGTATAGTACGAGTATGTTACGTGGCGACAAATCACTAAAAAGTAAGAAATAAAATTTTTAATGCTTTAATTTACTTAAGGATATCTATGAAGACTGACGTGGCTAGTTACAACCGTACCGACAAAGACGTATTGCCAAGCAATTTAGCGTTCCGGTACGATGTCGTGTAGAAACCGAAAGGGGTGAGGATTTTCGTCCGACTCCAAACAAGTTAGCCCGCATCTTAGACTGCATCATAACATCAGGTGTGATAGCAGTCAAGGGCCAACTTGTAGTCGATAAAAAAATAACCTTAGTTATGGGGTTGCGTTTTTAAACCCAACCCTAAAAAATCTAGCGTAGCTATTTAAGAAATTACAAGTAAGTAAAAAGAGCAGCCAATATATATAATAATAGAAGCATATAAAAGATAAAAAAGCAAACATCCCTAAGGATCAGTAGCTCTTCGGTTAAAAAGCCGGACTTAAGAGCAAGAGGTCGAGGTTTCGAAGTCCGCTCGTTGCGTTATTGTTGTAACCACTCGTTACAAATTTTTTACAGCTAATTGGAGAGGAAATGGGAATTTTAGTCATATTTTAAATATGATAAATATTCTTAAAGGAATCGAATGAATTTTAAAGTTGGCCGAAGATTATTTGATAAGATGGCTAATTCGTCATACAGAAAATAAATCAAACAGATTTCGAATCAAAGTATTTTTAATAGTTTAGTTTCGTGCTCATAAAATATTATAATCTTGTTTGTTATACACCGTATAAAAAAATAATAAAAATCTATAATATTTCGAAACCAAAATCGCATATGTTGTATTTAATAAATGATACCACCAAAAACGTTACGTCGTTTAGAAATCCTTCTTTTAAATTGCTCGGAATATCTTCAAGAAACCCAGTCAAACTTTGCAATACAACTTGTTCTCCTTCTGGATCTTAAAAAAATAAAGAAAAAATTCAAAATAACAATGTTGATATTAAAAAAATCAGAATACATTAAAACGTGATAACCCGCATTTTTTTTTATTTATTTTAAATGAAAACACAGATACAGCTAATGAACATATTGAAAACAATTGGACTTGGTTCTAGAGACTTAAGATTCATTGAGAACCTTTATTGGCATCAGAAGGCGAACGTGCGTGTGGAAAGAGACTTACAGAGATCCTACGGGGCGTCCCTCAAGGATGCATACTATTTCCCTTATTGTTTAACATATACTCAAAGAAGATCTTCAGAGAAGCTATAGGCGAATTAGATCTATAGGCATAATCGCAAACTGACTGTCTCGTTGGTCAAGTAGTTAGCCTATCAGGCATCGATCACGAGGTCTTGGGTTCGAATCCTGGATCGGGTCACGGAATAATTCTGAGTCTTTTCAGTTTTCTATTAAATTCTCAGTACATTCCAAGCCCGGAGTCGCGACGTTGGTTGTGGAGACCACGTTAAGCCGTCGTTCCCAGTCACTGTCATCAACATCTGATAGTGATCGTTAATACATGAAACATTATCACCCTAAACCCGCTAACCCGCATTGGAGCAGCGTGGTAGGTCTACGCTTTATGTCCCCTCTCCTATAAGGAGGGAGGCCTGGCCCTGTAGTGGGCCGTTGATAGGCTGATAATGACGATGATGATAATGATAATTGAAAATGGTAAAATCATAAATAATATCCGCTATGCTGATGACACAATTCTCTTAGCGCCAACTTTGAAAGAATTACAAGTATTGTTAAACAAGGTACACACTGTAAGCGCTTCATATGGACTTAATATCAACATTAACAAAACAAAGTAAATGACTGATGCCAGACTGCTGATATCCAATCAAGAACTGTATGGTAATGGCAAAAAAGTGGAACAGGCCCATAAGTACTCGGGATGTTATGTTGATGATCATAGTCTCGAAATTTGGTGCCGTATCGAACAAGCTCGAAAAATAAATGTGTACCTTTGTACTCGTCTTGTACGCTGTTTTATTTTCTCCATTCTTTTGTATGGTATATTGAGGCTAGAAGTATTTGAAATGTAGATATACAGAAGAATGTTAAAGGATTTCCTGGAGAGACGAAAGTACGAAAATATTTTGACCATATTTATTTGGTTGTGGTTCATCATTAACCAACGTATATGAACGACCCATTATAGGGTTAGATCCAGTTAAAGTTGCACTGTACCACTGTGCACCTATATATGTTAGAATACTAGATATATAGGAATATCAAAAAGGACCCTAAGCCCACCATCTCCTTTTATATAGTGGTTTCCACAGGAGCATGTATATGGACGGGGCAAGCGGCTGACACCGCACGGCATCACTAATTTACAATAGTGTTCTAAATTTCCTAATTGCAGATAGTATTATACTTACCAGGTGCTACGAAAGCTCTAGGTCCAACAGTAAAAAAGGGGAGCATATCGTTGGCATACAGAAAAGTTTCGCTGTCCTTTAATTGTAGATCGTTTAAATTAGGTATAATTATAGTCACAAGAAGGCTTGCTGAAAGAAATTAAATATAATACAGAAACCGGCGTTGTTTTGCGTAAGTTCGTTATGAAATGACAAATATATTTATTATGTTGTTGGTAGTGATAAAGCAAGAAAGCTAAGCGATAGAGTCAGTTAAATATACAGATAAATTTGTAAAATTAACGCTTTTAGCAAATTAAAAAATCAAAAAATCAATCAAAAGAACTTGTTTAGCGATTTAGCGTTCCGGTACGATGTCGTGTAGAAACCGAAAGGGGTATACAGTTTATTCTACTCCCATAAGTTAACTCGCTTCCATCTTAGAATGGATCGTCACTTATACGTACGTACACTTATCACCATCCGGTGACTTCTGACCATAAAGAATTCTGGGCGACTTTGTCGCTTGGACTTGATAGTTACATATTATATATATTAAATTTTAACTAAAAAATCCAATATACTTACAATAACTAACATTGAAAGTGTCCATTGTAACAATAGGTTCTTGGCCCTTGCGGTAGAACCTAAAATAATTTTCGTTGGAAGCAAAAGTAATACCAGTATATTCGACTTCGAGTAACAACTTATCGGTATTCTTGTTAATGCTATAATTTGTAACAATAACATAAAAATATCATAAAAAAATCACAAGTAAATATACGCATGCTAAAACATTACGCTATTATATTGAATTACTTTTCCAAATTACATTTTTAACTGGAATTAATTGAAACTGTAAACAAATCAATGGTATTGTTAAATCATTTATAAATTACTGCCTTTTAAACTGGCGGTAGAATCATTACAAACAAATGATCTTGATTTTTCAAAAGTAGTTGTAGACTAAGGCTACTTTCAATTTTCAATATTTTTTTTAAATTTGGCTGCATTAGATCAATCACCATATTGTATAAAACTTATTTATATAATTTGCACTCACTAGAATTCTGCAACCCTTGCATTGAGATATGTGTATTCTTGATTACGTGACGTCACAGTCATATTAACTCTCGGTAAATAGTAATTAGCTTGAGCCTTGTAGAGTCGCACTGGCTCCGGTCCAAAGGCTTCCTTACAACGGGAATGCTTCACAAAGTACTCTCTGATGCAAAAGATGTCGAAAGTTTTACATGGTCTTTCTATGTTTGCATCTATAGCTTCTATAACACAGTACATAAATATGAGATGGTGACACCAAAAAGGATACCTAGCTGAGCTAAATATAGGTTTCTTCCGTGATTCTCCATAATTATCAATCAATCTATCATTTTTAATCTGGTATTAAAAATGACCACTACTTAAAGAATCCGACAAATGGCATAAAAGCACTTTTTAAGTATCAGAAACCTTCTAGGTATTATGACCATTCCGAACGAAAATGTTTTGGGATTTATTTAATCAGGAAAATCAAAACATCATAGAGGTCACATTTTTTAACTTTTTATTTGGCGACGTTTCCCAATACCAATACATTTTAGTTCCGAATCGTAAAAATACCTAGAAGGTTTCTGATACTTTGAAATTTGTGTCGCGGTAACCTATCATATATATTAAAAGCACTTTACCCTACTGTATAAAACAAAAAGGCCTCTTACAAAATATTTAACAGAATAGTTAATTGTGATATAAAAATAAGCGGAATTTTTTCTACGAAAACATTGATACAAGACTTACCGCTAAGCGATTTAGCGTTCCAGTACGACGTCGTGTAGAAACCGTTAGGGATGTAGATTTCATCCTATTCCTAACAAATTAGCCCGCTTCCATCTTAAACTGTATCATCACTTATTACCAAGTGTGATTGCAGTCACGGGCTAATTTATAAACATTATATACAAAATAAATAAAAAAAGCAAAAAATTATTTCTACATTTAATTACAACGTACGTAGTAAAACTTATATTTTGTCTAAAATTTTCCTAACGTTTGGAATGTCATTTATATAAAAAATTTTAACAAAAAATAGAACCGACTCAAAACGCACTAAAAAGTAAAAAATAACGGTGTCATTTAGTTGCTTTAATTTACTTAAGCATATCTATAAAGTCGGTGCCAGTAAGTTTAAGGAACATTTATTTAACGTAGTAAAGCAGTTTGTGGGTTCTAGGTAATGTCCTTAAAATAGAAACCTTGGCTGGCTCCAACTCCTAAATATGCTTAAGTAAAAAAAAAATACGTGTCGAGTTGAGAACCTCCTCCGTTTTTTTTTTCGTCGGTGAAAAATCGATAGTAATTTTATTCCAGTAATTTATACGTACAAATAATAAAAATATGTTTACCAGCAGTAGTCTCATAATTGAAATTATTATCGGCCATACAAATGGACGTGAAAAAACTAAAAATCACAACCGTTTTGAAAATCATCTTGTTACGATGTGTCGAATCTTTGAATCTTAACTCCGTTACAATGTATATAAATTGAGACAATCGCGTGTTCAATTAAATAATTAATTAATTTTGGTATCCAATCAACCAAATAATTCTGTAATTGTTTATAACTAGCGAATCTCCGCGACTGCGCCCGCATGATTTCTGCTATATTTTTTTCCATGAATACATTTATAATATCTAAAACATAACTTCAGGTCGTGTTGTTATTCTCAAAGTCATTAAAAATTACTGAATAAAGATATTTTGACTTATTTTGAACTGGATAAACTAGAATCTCGATTCTCAGGTACTTAGCTCAAATCTAATATTTATTTAAATTTAATTTTATGACTTTAATTATATTGTTTTCAATTAAAAAATGTGGCAAACAAAGTTAGTTAGCACCGTTTTTAAATCACTAGAAACGAAATTATTTTATTTTAACTATTTAAGTGTCTTTTATGTTTTTGAAAAAAATACATACAAACGACAATAGGTGTAAAAACAAAAAGCAAATGATTATGATAAAGTTTTTGTATAATACATCGCCTTTTTATTACTTAAAAAATTTTAACAAAAAATAGAACCGACTTAAAATGCACTAAAAAATAAAAAATTATTTAGTTTATTTTTATTAAAATATTTTTTATTTTTTAGTGCGTTTTGAGTCGGTTCTATTTTTTATTAAATAATTTTATTTTTTACTTTTTAGTGATTTATCGCCAAGTAAAGTACAATACTGTCAGAGTATATTATACGGCTTTTGTAGCCAAGAAGCTACCGATACTTACTTACACAAAAACCGAAATCGCTGCATGTGTGCCTACAAAATTTGAAGAATTTCTTAAAATTTCCCAAGATATCATCATCAGATCCTAACATGATGACAATGGGACCATCGTGGAAGTGAGCCCTTTCTCATAAAAAAAGAATTATAAAAATCGGACAACTCTGTAAAAAGTTATGCGTCATACATAAAAAAATATACATATATACGTGTCGAATTGAGAACCTTCTCCGTTTTTTTTGGGTTAAAAAAAAACATCCCGAAGAATAAAACATATAACAAATATAATTAGTGATATATTATTTTATATTTTTTTGTTCTTTTTTTTACTATTTGGGTTAAGTTGGGTCTTAAAAAAAATTTAAAATCTTTAATATTAGTTACAATATTTTGGTTTAAAGTTGTAGCGTCGTTAAAAAAAAAATTAAAATTTGTTAATCTTAGACCTCCGTGCCAGTGGTATCGCGATTTATACTTCATAAGGTTGTTTCATGCTGAGGTTTCGTGGCGACACCCTACCGACAAAGACGTATCGCCAAGCGATTTGCCAGCTGGAAATCAGCTGCATGATCTCTTAGAAGATTGTGTAGCATGAATGCTGAGCTGGGTCCTTTTCTACGTTATGCCACACACCGCAGGGTATTGTACTAAAAGCAATTGTGATGTGTGTATAAATAAAGACATTTTCATTTCAAATTACCTGCAGAAAGCGCATAATCACGAATATTAATAAATAAAAAGTGTCGAGTCTCTTACACTAACATCAGTTGCAGTTTTATTAAGAATATCGCGTGATAATTATAAATCAAATCGACGGATTCGTTCTTCGATTATTGATACGTCCGGTTTTATATAACAAAACCCTGCTTTTGTTATAGCCAACCGATCTTAAATTGGACTTATTATTTTTGAGGAAAAGGCCACATTACAGTAGTAAAGAAACAGGGAAGCAACCGAAGTAATGTAGATATTATTTTAGTTCTTTTTTTTTCTTTTTTTTTGCGAGGGGGAAATCTCTTCCAGAGATATTCGATTTCCGGGGAGAAGTTGGGTTATGTGGTATTTCTCCACTAAAACCCCCTCGGTGGCCATCCTCAGTGCATTTGCGAAGCGCCGGGCTCTCTAATGAACTGCTATACCAGAGCTTCTTTCGCACTATGCCTCTGGGTTCATCGAGTGTTAGTAGCAACTTGTGCCACTACAAGTTGCTATCTGTCCGAATTTGCGTTAAGTAAGCAGTCGGAGCCCCCACTCTGCCTGCTTGTGACTCCGATGTTCCTACTCACGAGACCCTGTATTTATACCATGAACTTGGCTAATTATTTTAGTTTTACCAAGTTAACCCGCTTTCATCTTAGATTGAATCATCACTTACCATCAGGTGTGATTGCAGTCAAGGGGAAACATGTAATGAATAAAAAAAAGCTAAAGAAAACTCAAATAATACGCACATGACATCACGCCTCATTTGCTATGATCATTGCATACTTCCTTAGCTTCGTCCAAACTGTTGTGACGACCTCCGTGGCGCAGTGGTATGCGCGGTGGATTTATAAGACGGAGCTCCTGGGTTCGATTTCCGGTTGGGTAATTAATATTTTTCTTACTTTGTCTTGGTATTTCTGGTTGGAGGTTTTCGCTGTTAGTTTTTACTTTTCCTACAAAGATGTACTGTTAATAATTTATCTTGCCTAGATGTCGTGTAGAAACCGTATAGAGACATGTATTTTACATTCTATTCTGAACGTTGTCCGCTCATCTTAGATTGCATCATCACTTAACATCAGGTGTGATAGCAGTCAAGTGCCAACTTGTAGTAATTAAAAAAAAATAAGCTTCGTCCAATCTCATTAATCCTTTCATACAAATTCGTCGGTTAAGGGTACTCTTAGCCTGACCATTTTTTAAAATATCCTGAATATAGTCCAGGAACATTCGCCTAGGCCTTTCCCTTTCAGCATTTTCATTCACCGTCGTCTCATAAGTCTCTTTTATTAATCTTATGTCATCCATTCTCTCTACAAGCCCAAACCACTTAAGCATCTTTTTCTCAATTTTGTCATGCTATCTTCTTCGCTACAACGGTCTTTTAAATAATGCTATAAAATAAATGGTATTGGACAATATCAGGCGTTACTTCGAGGAGGTTTATTAAACAGCTTTCAAATTATTTACTTTTCTATTTACCGCGAAAAAGCGATAAAGTTCCGACAGAGAACCCTCTATATCCAAATCACATACTCGTACGTTTCACTCCGAAGCTGGAGCTTTCTATATTGACTCTACAATATTTAATTGTGAATTCGGTATTTGGTTTTTCGTGGTATATACTAAAATAAATAATGTAATGACCATACAAACAAGTTTTTCCTGAAAAAACCCTTTTCGTTTTTCTTTGCAATATTTAAAGGTAACACAAGGCTACACACCTAATTATATCTCAAAATTGTACATGATAATATTACAAGATCATAAGAAAATTAATTTATAATACTTCTTAAAGAAAGAAGTTTTATAATATTTCTATACCAAAATCACATATATTATATTTAATAAATGATGCAACCAAATAATGGGCGTCCGTTGTAAATCCTTCTATGATATCACTTGAAGTGTTGTCAAGGAATGCAGAAAAACCTTGCAATACAGCTTGCTCTCCTTGTGGATCTTAAATTAGAAAAAATATTTTAAGATACCCTGCTTTTGGTAAAGAGTTTTAATTCTACTCTCATTTTTTTATTTGTTAAATAAAATGCCTTAAAAATAAATTCTCGAAACACAACTTGGTCTCCTTGTGGATTAAAATTAAATTACCCATACTTTTCATACATACATCATACATACAACTAAAAATATCCTCTCATGGTCCAAAGCAACAAAATAGAGCCATTTTTAATTCTTGCTTTAAATGTTGCTAATTTTTTTCTATCATTTATTTATTTACAATTTTTTTAATTTTCATAATGCTTATAAAAATATATCATTATGTAGGCACATAAATACGTAGGTATACACATATTTACCAACTAAGCAAAAAAAATCTGCCACCTGAATTAAACAGACAAAATGACTTTCCAAAAATCAATAAATAAACATTTATAAAATTATAATTTTCTAAAGTATAAAAGCTAGTTTATATTAATACATATATATTATTAAGTATTTAAAATCTTTTTTTTTTGGAATTTAAAATTTTTAATAATTATCTTAACATTCTAAGATACCAATATACTTACCAGGGGTTATGAATGCTCTAGGTCCAACAGTAAATATGGGGCTTAAGTCGTTGGAATACAGAAAAATTTCACTGTTTTGCAATTGTAAGTCATTTAGATTGGGTATGATTATTGTTATCACAAGGGTGGCTGAAATATATTAATTTGATTAATATATACATAGTTATATATGAGCAGCAGCTGAGTTTCTTGTTGGCTTTTCTCTTTGCTTGTCGAATCATTGGTAGAGTCAACGAAATAAAGAAGGTAGAGAGAAGGCGTTAGCAGAAGACGAAGACATTAGATATAGACGGTCTCTGTGGCGGTACAGCGGTATGCGCAGTGGATTTATAACATGGAGGCCCTGGGTTCGATTCCCAGCTAGGTCAATTGAAATTTTTCTAATTTGTCTAGCTGGTGGTGGTGGCCTTACCGGCAAAGAGGTACCGCGAAACCATTTAGCCTACCGGTACGATGTCGTGTAGAAATCAAAAGAGGTGTGAATTGCATCCTGCAATCTTTGATTACATTGATTTTTATGACGATGATGATGATGATGATGATGATGATGATGATGATGATGATGATGAATAGTGATGGCAAAATGATCAATGTAACATTTTTTTCATGTAAACTAAAATAAATACTTACTATAAGTAACATTGAAAGTGTCTCTAGTAACAATAGGTTCTTGGCCTTTGCGGTAGAATCTAAAATAATTTTCGATTGAACCAAAAGTTAAATCAGTATAATCGACTGCTAGTACCAACTTATCAGTCTTTTTGTTAATGCTGAAAAAAAATAATATCTTTTAACATTTGAAATTGTACTACAATAAAATAAGATTAAATTGAAAATTAAAAAACGTCGCACACAATTTTAACTCGCCAATTTAGCGTGGCAGCCATCTTGGATTTGAAACTTTTGATAGCGTATATGTTACCGGAAATGTACACAATTCCTAGGAAATGTATGTAATTCCTAAAATAGCACGGAAATGTGTAAAATAAATTATATTTGACACATTTCCTAAATAGCAATCGAAAGTGTAAAACATTTGAGATATCACTGGGTACGTGGAGATAGCAGGGCGAGGAGAAGCTGTTGCTTCCGATCAGGCTGTTATGATTCACTTTTTAGGTGTAAAGTAAAAGTTAGTTTGCAGTTACCCAATAACTTCGCGCAAAATGTTAAAACTGAAGAAGATTTGGAAAAAATTCTGTAGGACCTTACCAAAACGGAAGAATATCCTAAAGTTACAGCATTACAACTCTCTAAGGTGAATATAGAGGCAAGCAAAGTTTCTAAAAATGATTCAGATCAATGCGAAACAACTTGGAGGTAAATTATCGAATTTGTTAAAAATTTGCGATTTTGATTCATCTAGAAATTAATTTGGGATATATATTTCGCATTTGTCAAAATTTAGTTTTAGGCCAATATTTTTAAATTTAAAAATAATATTGCTTAAATCATCTAAAACTGTATTCGCTTCATCAGCCAGGGTTCCATCGTCTAGATACCAAACATTGAATTTTGAATTTAGGATCGAAATGATGGGGTGGATGACTAAACCAAAGATTGCGGGATTGCTGGCAACCAACAGCTGAGTTTTTGTACAGTAGTTTAGAGTGGTTTTGATAGCACTGCAGTAAATATAGTGACGGTTCAGGTAATTTTTCATTAATTTCTGAGAGGAGGAGGAGATTTTTCACACCCCGGTCTAAGGAATTGAAAGCATTCTTTACGTCAATTTTTAGGAGTACCTTGTCGTGGGAGTTAAGAAGGAACGTGCGAGCAGCATGCACGTGTGTTCTCCCTTCTGCTATTGGCCGAATACCGCCATCTTTTTTTTCAGTGCGCACAGATTTGCTCCATAAAGAGTTTGGCATATCTCTTGAGGTACTCGACCAGAAAGCATCAGGTTCACAAGAGCTGTGATAGCTTGATAGCTTTCAGGAGACCACCGCTTGGGTCGAAATTTACACCACAAACCAAGTCCTTCAAGTGCTAGATAGACCAGCAGCTGACCCATTCCTGAATTCCATCAGAGTCCCTATTACGTCATTATCTGTATTACTAATATCTGAAGGTGATCAACAAGATGGAGATACATTTCCAGTAACATATATACTACTCATTAAGCTCTTTCATTTGATACCCATATTGAGGGAGTTGTGAAAATATGTATTCGGTCATTTTACATAGACACACACACACACACGCACTAACACACACACACGCACTAACACACACACACGCACTAACACACACACAGACAGAAGACACCTACTCCAAGATATACCTACATTATATTTATTTCTTTTTTTTTTCAACTGTACGTCATTACTTTTATTCCACTTACTAGAACTCCGCTAGCCTCGTACTAGGCGCTGTGTATTCGACATTACGTGACGTCACACTCATATTAACTCTCGGTAAATAGAAATTAGATTGAGCCTTGTAGAGTCGCACTGGCTCTGGTCCAAAGGCTTCCTTACAATGGGAATGCTTCACAAAGAACTGCCTGATGCAAAATATGTCGAAAGTTTGGTCATGGTCTTTTTATGTTTGCTATGTCTTCTAAAACACAATACATAAATATAAAAATTAATAAAAAGTAAATTTAATGTTAGCTTTAATTTTAAGTGACCGACCTACAATATTTATCTGCATTAGTTTTAAGGAATCTAAAAATTACATACTGAGGATTCAAGAAAATCATTAAGATTTACTGAATAAAGATATTTTGACTTGACTTGAACTGGCTAAACTTGAATCTCCATTCAACTCAGTTTAATCTAATAAAGTTATTTAATTTTATAAGTTTATTTATGATACATAACTTTTCAGCGAAAAGTGCCAAAAAAAATTAAGAACACCTTTTTTAATTCACCAGAAACAAAAATATTTTATTTAAATAAATTTAGTCTCTAGTCTATTTTTGAAAAAAATATAGCACACACAAACGATAATAAAAAATTTTAAATAAAAATAGAACCGACTCAAAACGCACTAAAAAGTAAAAAATATCTAACTGTGTCATTTAGTTGCTTTAATTTACTTAAGTATATCTATGAAGTTGGTGCCAGCCAAGTTTAAGGAACATTTATTTTACGTACTAAAGCAGTTTGTGGTTTCTAGGTAACGTAGAAACTTTGGCTGGCACCGACTCCTAGATATGCTTAAGTAAATTAAAGCAACTAAATGACACAGTTATTTTTTACTTTTTAGTGCGTTTTGAGTCGGTTATATTTTTATTTAAAAAAAATTATTTTTTACTTTTTAGTGATTTATCGCCACGTAACGTACTCGTAATATACTGTCTTAGTATATTATACGGCACTAGTAGTCAAAAAGCTACCGATACCGAGACAAAAACCGAAATCGCGGTAAGCGTGCCTCCAAAATTTGAAGAGTTCCTTCAAATTCCCCAGGATATCATCATCAGATCCTAACATGATGACAATGGGACCACCTAGGAAGTGTGCCCTTTCTAATAAAAAAGAATTATCAAAATCGGACTCTGTAAAAAGTTATGCGTGGTCATACATAAAAAATATATATATATACGTGTCGAAAAATCAGAAAAGTGTCTTGTGCTCATTCTGTACAACTTGCGAAGATTTTTGAGCCAAGAGGTTGTCTGCCAGGTTTTCGGCTTCCTTTTCAATCTTGCCTTCGACTTTAATTATAGTAACAAATAAAAAAGTATAAGTTTTACCAGCTGTAACTTCATAATCGAGAATTTGATTGCCCAAACAAAAATACATGAAAAAGCTGAGGCACAGTAACAAAGATTTTTAATTTAAATTTACTGATTTTATTTATCATACATATTTTCAATTTACAGTGAAAAGTAGCAAATAATTTAAGAAATTTATATAATTAAATAAATTAAATTAACATGTTTGTATAATATTGATAATCACCAGAAACGTACTTATGTTCATCATTCATCGTTATCAGCCTATTAACGGCCCACTACAGGGCCAGGCTTCCCACCTTAAGCAGAGGAGATATGGAGAGTAAAACAAATACGTTTCAATGTGGGTTGGCGGGTTCAAAAAAAAATTAAATTTATTAAATAAAAAAATCGATGTTGTGACCACTGACAAAGATAGGTAATAGTCTGTTGCGGCTTTTTTGAGAATTTATAAAATCTCAAATTAATTAGAACATTTTATGGTTCTATCTCTTACCTAGTTTACGAAGCGTACGCAAAATAAGTAACTTTTCTCGTTGATTTTTTACATAATTTAAAAACTCAAATATTTTACGAAACACTATTTTTGTCCAAAATGAAATTAAGACTATGATAATGTGAAAATGAAGCTTTCAAAAAAGAATTTTTAAAAACGGTCCAGTAGTTTTGAGCCTATTCATTACAACCAAACAAACAAAGTTTTCCTCTTTATAATATTAGTGTAGATAGTATACATCTTTTCTTTCACTACTTATAAAAATCTTCAAGAATAGTGAAAAAAAAATATAAAAGTATAATTACCAGCAGAAAGTGCATAATCGCTTACATTAATCCCCAAACAGACAGATGTAACTACACTAAGACACATAACCGTTTTAAAAATCATATTGCAACAAAGGATCGAGTCTTTCACACTAACAGTTGCATTTTGTTTTTATTAAGACTATCGCGTGTTAATTAGAAATGAAATCGACGAATACGTTCTTCGAATATTGATACGTCCGGTTTTATTTAACAAAACCCTGCTTGCCTCACAAATCTTTTTTGTTAATCTTATTTCATCCGTTCTCTCTATATGCCCAAACCAACTAACTGTTGTTTGCAGCGGGATTTTAAAATAATATTCTGATAAATTCAAAATCGTTTTATTCTTTCATAATCTTTTATCTAGCGCTGCATCGGAAAAGCAGTCCGTGACAAGAAAAGACGCTGCCACACGCTCTTTTTAAATGACTTACAAAACCATTCAATTGCAATAATTAATATTACACTAAAAATATGCATACTTTGTAACAACCAAAAGAACAGTGAAATACACTATTCGACTAGTATAACATGTCAATTCTTATCTTTTATTTTATGGCCTGGAATCAAGTCCTTTCGAATCATTTGTCAGTCGACAGAAGATTACCTTACGTTAAGATAGACGATATCGTATAGTATTATCTATTATCCAATATTTTAAAATGCTTACATAAGCATCCTTTTCTCAATTTACTCAATACATATTATTTTACATCACCCCATTCTCTTAATAATAAAATAAAAAGTATTGGACAAAAACAGCTTACAATTTATTTATTTCTCTATTTTCTCCGAGAAAACGACAAAGTTTGACAGAAAAACCTCTATGCCCAAATCTGACACAAAACCCTCTACAGTGGGGCAAGTGTGTGTTTTTCACCGAGCGACTGCGTAAAAACGTAGTCACTAATAATGTCAAATTATATAGCAAAAAAAGCGTTCTGACACTCGCCCATTTGATTCAGTTCCATATAAAATTTGCCCTTAACGCGAATGTGAAGTTTTCGATTTGTTTTGGTGAAGGCTCACACTAGGCACACAGGTCAACTCACTCGTACGTTTCATTTTGAAACTAGATCATTCTCAAATTTTGTCTCTACAATATATAATTGCGAATTCAGAATTCGGTTTTTCGCTAAATATAGCAAAATAAAAAAAACTAATTACTAAACAAACAAAGTATTTTGTTTTACTGAAAATACCATCTCGTTCTTTTTTGGCATATTTAAAGTTAACACAAAGTTAATGTACATCCAATTATATTTCATTTTCAAAATTCTACTTTTAATTCATTTATTTTCAAAATTCTACCAGATTATATAATAAGATCATAAGGAACACGATTGTACAAAAAATCTATACTAATATTATAAAGCAACTTAGACTATTTTTGTTTTCGTAATGTTATTTAGGTACTTATCCACTAGTATAATGTTAAAGTTTATAATATTTCTAAACCAAAATCGCATATATTATATTGAATAAAGGATGCGATCCAAAAATGTGAGTCCACAAAGAATCCTTCTCTGAGACTGCTAGAAGTGTTGTCAAAGAATGCAGCCAGAGCTCGCAATATAACTGGCTCTCCTTCTGGATCTAAAACAAATGAAAAATATATCATCATTATTATCAACCTATTAACGGTCCACTACAGGGCTAGGCCTCCCTCCTTGTAAGCTCGAACTCAAACTCAATATATCTTTATTCAATGAAATCTTTATGATTATTTTGAATAGTCCATTTTAGATTCTGAAAATTAATGGTGATACTTAAAGTCGGAAACTTAAAATTAAAGCTACGAGGGTTTCAAACGCGCCCTGGTCGAGAAGAGCGGATATAGAGTTTAGACCTACCACGTTGTCCCAAACAATCACTATCCAATGTTGATGATAGTAACATGCATGTAATGTCACCAAATTCTCGACTCCGGGCTTAAAATTTACCGAAAAATTCTTAGAAGAAAGAAATACTCAGAATTATTCCACGAACCGACCCAGTATTCGAAATCAGGACTTCTTGATCGAAGCATCATACTACTAAACCAACGAGACATTAAGAAAAATATATTATTTTTAAATTTATTCTCTTCTAACATGCAAAAAATTAAATGAAATATGCAATTCCGTTGAATACAATATAATTACAACATCTGATAACAGGAAATTATTTAAGATTCTTAATACATTGTAATAATTATTTACACAAAACACATAAAGGCAAAAATGTATTGAAACAAAAATAAAAAAATATATTATTTATTATATTATTGATCAGTAAAAACATGTTTCTGTAGTCCATGTAATTAAAACACAAATAAATAAAATTGAAATGTACGTTTACAATTTCAAATTAACACTACAACAATCACACGGTACTTACACCAAAAAAACAATTTAAAATTTTTGTTTGCCTACCTGTTTGTTTGGTTTAAACTCAAAACCTACTAGCCGGATTCATGCTAGACGAATTGTTCAAAAAAATTACTTTATAATAATGCAAGTAATCGTAATTATAATTGTATATTGTAACAGTCGCATTTAGAGAAGGCACTACAAATTCTGCGCATGGTTACAGCTGCAATCGAGAAAAGATAATCCTTCTTTAACCGACGAAAAAAAACGGAGGAGGTTCTTAATTTGACACGTATATATTTTTTTTATTAGAAAGGGCACACTTTCAAGATAGTCCCATTTTCATCATGTTAGGATCTGATGATGATATCCTAGGAAAATTGAAGGAACTCTTCAAATTTTATAGGCACACTTGCAGCGATTTCGGTTTTAGTGTAAGTATCGTTAGTTTTTTGGCTACAAGTACCGTATAATATACTATGACAATATAGTACGAGTACGTTACGTGGCGATAAATAACTAAAAAGTAAAAAATAAAACTTTTTAACAAAAAATAGAACCGACTCAAAACGCACTAAAAAGTAAAAAATAACTGTATCATTTAGTTGCTTTAATTTACTTAAGCATATCTAGGTGTCGGTGCCGGCCAAGATTTCTACTTTAAGGACATTACCTAGAACCCACATACTGCTTTACTACGTTAAATAAATGTTCCTTAAACTTGCTGGCACCGACTTCATATCTTATTCTTCATCACTTTATATTAACTTTGTTGTTAGCTTAACATTATAATTTTTTGTCTATACTGGATCAATACAGTGAGGCATATTCGCTCAGCGAAAAATGTCTCTTAAAATAAGAAAATACATAGAAAAAAACTAGCCGGATTGTAAATATCCTTACTAATATTATAAGGACGAAAGTTGTTTGTTACTCTATCACGCAATAAATACTGAATGGATTTTGATGAAACTAAATAAAGCTTACATATCAGAATAACATGGGCATTTTCATAATTCATTCCCGAAATTCCCAAAGGAACGACAACGAGGCGGGTGAAACCGCAGCTGTTCTCTTGTTTTAAATATTCTTACCGCTGGCGACGAAAGCTTTAGGTCCAATAGTAAATACGGGAGCTATGTCGTTGGCGAACAGGAAAACTTCACTGTCTTGAAACTGTAGATCATTTAGATTAGGTATGATGATTGTCACCACAAAGCTTGCTGGAAAACAAATTAATTTAGGGTTAAGTTATGTTTAAGTTCAAGTATGTGTCTATTTTTTAATTGTTTTTAATAACGATCAATTTAATTCAAATGATCCAAGTATAAGTTAGCAAGTCAATTATATCGAAATCAATGCTATTACTTAAACAAATTAAAGGCTTTTTGAGAAAATTATAAACTTTGAGAACCAAACTGGCTACCCTAAGACATTTTTTTTATTAAAAAGAAGAATCTGATAATAATGGTGTCCTAAGCTCACTCTTCGTTATACTTATCTCATCTGCTAGCATAAATTTTTGCTTATTTATTTGGTGATCATAAGGAAATATAATTGTTTGCGAAGATAATTAATCATTACTACATTACATTACCCACACTTAAGGGATTATTTATATTTAAGAATAAACATAATATATATAATAAACATAACATCACAGGCCGTACACCTGGATATCAAAAAT
This sequence comes from Mycalesis mineus, assembly GCA_034621355.1. NCBI lineage: Eukaryota > Metazoa > Arthropoda > Insecta > Lepidoptera > Nymphalidae > Mycalesis > Mycalesis mineus. Next base: position 8,038,151 of record CM067903.1, read on the forward strand.
ATAATATCAAAAGCACAATTTGAGCACCGAAGTTATCGGGATCGTGGCCTAGCGGTAAGACCCAGATTGCCAGAGAGACGTGGGTTTAATTTTTAACTTAATTTTTTAACGTAATTTTAAATTAAAACTACTAAACATATGGTATTTGTGTAATTAATGACAAATTTTATCTTTAGATAGCTTTACAAATGATACTCACCATAACTAGTATTTAAAGAGTCCCATGTAACAATAGGTTCTCTACCCTCACTGTAGAACCTGAAGTAATTATCGTTGGAACCAAGAGCAAAACCAGTGAAGTCTACTGAGAGTAACAATTTATTGGTCTCCTTGTTAATGCTGGAACAAACATTGTTAGTAAACACAATTCATTAATAATAAACAAACAAGTACATTAACAAAAAGTGAACAAAGATATAACTAAGTTTTGGATCTAGTTGTTGAGTATACAGTCAGGCATTTGACAGGTGGTTTGTTGGTGGCTAGTTACTACCCTACCGCCAAAAACGATCCGAAAGAACGAACGATTAGCGTTCCGGTACGATGTCGTGTAGAAATTTCAGGGATGGTGGATATTATTCTACTTTTAACAAGATGTGATTGCAGGCATAAATGAAGAGAATAATAAAAATACTTACTAAAACTCCTCAATCCTTTCATTGGCGGACGAGTATCCAACGTTAAGAGAGGTTATAGTCAAGTTAGCCCTCGGTACATAGAAATGAGCCTGAGATTTGTATAGAGGTGATGGTGTAGGTCCATAAGCTGGCTTACAATGGGAATGCTTCACAAAGTACTCTCTAATACAAAACCTGTCGAATGTACGACATGGTCTTTCTATGTTTGCGTCTATTTCCTCTGAAACACAACACCTATAATAACATCTTGCTGATCACAAGGGCTAATGACAAAAAGGGCTAAAGGGTAGGAGAGCTAGGGACAGTTACAAAAGGCATAGGCCTTTCAGCTATCAGCTAATATGCTCGTCTCTCATAATCTTACATCACATTTTGGAGAGACTTCAAAATATTACGGTTTTGAGCCCCTGTAGTAATTCTTTAATTACAACTGAAATAATGACAGCCAAAGTTGTCTGTCTGTTGTCTGATAGTGATAGTAAAAGGATAAAACATTATGACCAACATCCCGCATTAGAGGAACGTGGTGGGATAATGCTCTATATCACGACTACTATAAGGGAGCATAGTCATCAAATAAACGTTAATAAATTAATAATGATGATGATGGTAATGATGAGAGAATGGTGTGGTGTTACCGAAGATGTAGTGACTAACATTGAGAGAGGGATGCTTAGTGGTTTGGGCATTTAGAGAGAAAGGATAAAAGAAGATTAACAAAATAGATGAATGGAAGTATTGGAAGGGGAAGGCCCAGACGAACATTCCTGGAGCAATATCAGGACATTCTAAATTTGACCGAGTGAAGAGTGTCATAAACCGATGAACTGAAATCAAAAAATTATTGAGAGTGGAAGAAGCTAAGGAAATGTGCATGGACCGTGACATGTGGAAGGATGTAGTCTCTACCTACCCCTATGGGACTGAGGCGTAATGTAATGTATTAATACATTATAGTAACAAATAAAAATTATAATTATTTACCAGCTGTAATTTCATAATCGAGAATTTGATTGCTCAAACAAAAAGTCGTCAAAAGGCTGAGGCACATAAACGTTTTCAAAAACATTTTGACGACACTCTAGCACCGAATCTCTGAACTGAACTAAGTAACAAACTTATATTGTTTGCAATCGCGTGAAATAATCAATGTTAGTACATATAATTAATTAATTAGACTATCTAAAGATCAAGTGAGCTCGTTGTTTTTTATGTTAATCAATAAACAATTATGCAACTTTGTATCTACTACTATATAGGATTTATTGTTTAAATACTTACCTATCAGTTTCCATTATTGTATTTGACGTTAGCCTTTTATGTTGAATACCTCTATGTTCCTGGACCAAATTCAGGATATTTCAAAATATAACCAGGTAGTGTGAGCTTTGACCAAAACAAATCGAAACCTTCACATTCGCGTAAAGGCAGATTTTATATGGAATTAGAACAGCGCCCCTGGCACGGGTGAGTGTCAGTGTGTATGAAAGGATTAATGAGAGTGGAAGAAGCTAAGGAAGTATGCAGAGATCGTGGCAAATAGAAAGATATAGTCTCTGGCTACCCCTGTGGGAATGAGACCTGATGTTAGCCCTTAACTGCATTAACACCTAATGAAATGAAAATATAATTTATTGATAGAATAGATAGAAGATACGAAATATTTAGAAAAGATGTACAATAAGCTCCCTGTCACTAATACCTACATAATAATTAAGCAATTTAATATTAATAATTGAATCTGTACGATTAAGTGATGTTGCAATCTAAGATAAGCTTAAGATGGTAGGTCGTCCTGGAGCGCTGAATCGCTTGGCGGTACGACTTTGTCCGTAGGATGGTTACTAGTCACAACCGAAACCTCCCACCAGCCACACCTGAGTCAATTCAGAAAATCTTAATCGGCAAGCTGCAACTTGGGAATCAAACCTCTAACAGGATCTCCGTGTAATAAATCCACTGCGCTAAGAAGGTCGCCGTAAATTACAGATACAATCAATTATAAGGTCAAAGGTCAAAGGCAATATTTATTAGGTATTACCTACGCCTGACCTTTATGAGTAAGGTAATAGCCAATATTAATTAATACTTAACGAGTCGCAAACATGAAGTGGTAATTGGTGGGGCACGTACTTCGATGAGCTGATGGACATTGGGGTCGCAAACTGGAATGGCGATCTCGCACCGGAAAACTGTATTCGTCGTCCACCCATTAGGTAGCCTAACGAAATCAAGCAGGTGTAGGGAGCTGCTCCAGTGGGCCTATGTTATTGGGAACCCTCGCAAGAGGCTTATGTCCTGTGAATATGTGTCTATCAGCTGATAATGATGGTGTGTTAATGGTAATAATCGGGACCAAAAACATGCTCGTGTAAATGCGAGACTTCGATAAGTCGTTGAATAAAATTAGGTTTAGTTAGACCGATTTTGGAAATATTTCTTGAGTTTAATAGTTAAGTGATTCCATAAACATATCCATTCTGTATCCTTATGAAATCAGTAATACAGACGGCCTCACTATAACTATGTTGTTAAAGACATTTTTCTCTCTGCAAAATCGTGGACCTGTTGGAATTTACCGGCTTCTATTGGTAGCTATAGCTTAGAAGTTCAAGTAAAGACATTTATTTCTCAAATTAAAACAAGTCCATTTAATTTAAACAATAGTTGTTTGTTATGCTAGGCAGCAAAATTACTGCAAGTGCACGTATTGATTCAATGCACGAGAAGTAAAAAAATTTAACAGGAACCCCGAGCATAAGCTTTCATTTTTAAAAAAGTTACTTTGCCTGCCTAGGCAGCAAAAACGATTTTTGTGTCCTAATTTGGCCAAGCAAAAACTACTTTTCCGAGCAAGTGAGATGAAAAATACATTATATTATTAGCATCGACTGACTGAGACTGCCTCGTTAGTCTAGTGGTTAGCCTAAGCGGCATTGATTGCGAGAATAATTCTTAGTTTTTCTTTCTTCTATGAAATTTTCAGTACATTCCAAGACCGAGGTGAGAAATTGGTGGTTATACAACCCCGTGCTTCGGAGAGCACTACATATAAGCCGTCGCATCGTTTCCGGTCACTACGATCAACAGCTGATAGTGATCGTTAATTAATGAAACATTATCACCGTATGCCCACCAACCCGCATTGGAGCAGCGTGATGGTTCTACGCTTTTTATCCCCTCTCCTATAAAGAAGGAGGCTAGACCCTGTTAATGACAATATTATTAGTTTTAAAGTACCTTATTAGTTTTAAAATATGTTGAAATAAAATAGAATATGTTAAAATTCATCGTATATTTGTTTGGTAGCTATAATTACCGTCTAATTTGGAATTTTGAGTACACGATTTCCGATAACTGTTTACCCTTCTTATGAAGCCTGCTTCATAAGAAGAGCACACGAATTATGTTCTTTAAAATTTAAACTACCGGCCAGACGAGCACAAATTAAGAAAATCTCAATCAATGCGAGTAATCGAATCCACGACCCATATAAAACAACTGCGCATACCACTGCACCACGTCAAAAATTAGGTACTACATACTAATTAGGGTTTTAAATAAAAAGTTGTAATAAGCAATGCGTGATTTATTTATTTTAGTATCAACCTAAATTAAACAATTTCTTACAGAATTTCGAGACCGAAATTACAAATATTACATTGTATATAGGTTGCAGCAATAAATGCCCCTTCTGTTAAGAAGAACTCCTGAGTATTTTTTGAAGGATTGGATGCTAGCGCCACAGCTGTAGCTGGTACACCTGGGTCTGAAAAGGAAAAGAAGATTGGAAGATCATATCGCAGGATTTTGTTTAATACACGTGTTTCCAAATAGAGGACGCCCGCGGTTCCAACCACGTAGGGCAGGCAAGCTTTCCGCGGCCAGGGGCTGAAGTAATTTTAATGTCGGTAAAAAACGGAGGAGGTTCTCAATTTTTTTATGTATGATCACGCATAACTTTTTACAGAGTTGTCCGATTTTGATAATTCTTTTTTTATCTTAAAGGGCACACTTCCAATATGGTCTCATTGTCATCATGTTAGGATCTGATGATGATATCCTGGAAAAAACGGAACTCTTCAAATTTTATAGGCACACTTGCAGCGATTTCGGTTTTTGTGTAAGTTTAGCTTTTTGGCTACTAGTGCCATATAATATACTATGAGAGTATTGTACGCGTAGGTTACGTGTCGATAAATCACTAAAAAGTAAGAAATAAAAGCATTTAACAAATAAAAACATTTTAACAAAAAATAAAAACGCCTTCAAAACGCACTAGCATCCAAGTTTAGGTAAAGACTTTAAAGTAGAAAGCTCGGGTGGCACCGACTTCATAGATGTGTGAAGTAAATTAAAGTAAGTAAATGGCGTAGTTATTTTTTACTTTTTAGTGCGTTTTGAAGGCGTTTTTATTTTTTATTAAAATGTTTTTATTTCATACTTTTTAGTGGTTTATCAACAACGAACATACTAATAAACCTACTCGAACTAAACCATAAGTACCAATATTCTCTAGATACTTATAACATTCCGACGTCCCTGCAAAAGTGCATATAAAGTTTGAAGAGTTTCCTCGAGTTTTTGTAGATCTCATCATTGGATCATGACATAGTAAACATTAAACTAACTGGAAACTATAACCTTTCAAACTTCTCATTGAGACATATTAATCGAGCCAAATCACAAAGTAGCTACTGTAAACCGTTAAAGAGCTCCCTCAACTGTCCTTCTTCTTCATCGCCAGACCCTCAAAGACAGTCCCACCCATCTAAATATAAAGTTCTCATTGAGACAAATTAATCGAGCCCAAACACAAGGTAGCTACTGTAAACCGTTAAAGAGCTCCCTCAGCTGTCCCTCGTCTTCATCGCCAGACCCTTAATGACAGTCACAGCCCATCTAAATGTAAAGTTCTCATTGAGACAAATTAATCGAGCCCAAACACAAGGTGTCTACTGTAAAACGTTACAGAGCTCCCTTAACTGTACTTCGTCTTCATCACCAGACCCTCAATGACAGTTACAGCCCATCTAAATGTAAAGTTCTCACTGAGACAAATTAATCGAGCCCAAACACAAGGTAGCTACTGTAAAACGTTACGGAGTTCTCTTATATATAGATCGGCTCCATCATCAGATCGACTCCAGACCTTCATCAAATTGTAGTGATTTTAAATACTTACCGGAAAAATTAACGAACGTACTTGTTGTCCCTACAATTTTTGAAAGTTTCCCTCGTTTTCTCCAGGATTCCATCATCAGATCCTGGTTTCCTTATCATGGTACCACCACCGGACTATCTACTTTCCAACAAAAAAAGAATTACCAAAATCGGTTCATAAACGACGAAGTTATGCGCGAACACACATAAAAAAAAAAAAAAATATATATATATATACGGTCGAATTGAGAAACTCCTTTTTTTTTTGAAGTCGTTTAAAAATAGAAACGACTCAAGGTTTCTATTTTAAGGACATTACCTAGAACCCACAAACTGCTTTACTATGTTAAATAAATGTTCCTTAAACTTGGCTGGCACCGACTTCATAGATATGCTTAAGTAAATTATAGCAACTAAATGACGCAGTTATTTCTTACTATTTAGTGCGTTTTGAGTCGGTTCAATTTTTTTTTTTAATTTTTTATTTTTGAACAATGCTTATAAAGACTATATATAAAAAAATCCAGTAAAAAATGCTGCGGGGCTCAAGCAACCAGTGGTTAGAGCTCCTGAGTGAGGAGGGAACCTCACAATACGTGGCGTCTCAAGAAATACAGCGTTCTGTATCTGACCCTTGATCCCTGCTCTGGGATCCCTTCAACTGTTCCCTGTAAACTTGACCTTGTAATTTGATACGTTTTGACTGGTTAGGGTGGGGGTATAGGCCGGCGCTCACTGCATTCTGAACGCCAACGAACTATATAAGTAGTCCCAAGTGCATACCTGAACTAACAAAAGCTTTTGGTCCGTAAGTTATTTGGGCTGGCTCATCAACAAAGGCGAACGTTTCGCTTTTTTCCAACAGCAAGTGGTTGATCTGCGGAATTACTGTAGTAGTAGACAGAGATCCTAGAAATTTAACAGTAATTGTTAGCATTTTAAAATATTGGAATATGTTACCATAGACAATAATATACGATATCGTCTATGGTAACGTAAGGTAATCTTCTGTCGACTGACAAATAATTCGAAAGGACTTGATTCCAGGCCATAAAAAGATAAGAATTGACATGTTAGAATAGTCGAATAGTGTATTTCACTGTTCTGTTGGTTGTTACAAAGTATGTATATTTTTAGTGTTAATATGAATTATTGTAATTGAGTGGTTTTATAATTCATTTAAAAAGAGCATGTGTCGAGTTTTTGTGGCAGCGTCTTTTCTCGTCACGGACTGCTTTTCCGATGCAGCGGTAGATAAAAGATTATGAAAGAATAAAACGATTTTGAAGACATCAGAATATTATTTTAAAATCCCGCTGCAAACAACACAATTTATTTAAACAGGGTTACTTTGCGTTATAATATTTTTTTTTCCAATTAGCGGTAACCCGCGGTTTCACCCGCGTAGTTCCTATTCTCGTGAGAATATCTGGATACAAATTGCCCTATGTCACTCCTCACGAGTCTGGCTATCATGTGCAAAATGTTTTTTTTACAAACCGACTGGTAGTTTCAGAGATGAGCCAGAACGGCTAATCGCTGGCTAATATTTTGGCTAATATTTGGCTGGTGGGAGGCTTTCGCCGTGGCTAGTTACCACCCTACCTACAAAGACGTGTCGCCAAGCGATTCAGCGTTCCGGTACGATGTCGTGTAGAAAACGAAACGGATGTGGATTTTCGTCCCACTCCTAACAAGTTAGCCCGCGTCCGTCTTAGTCTGCATCATCACTTAACATCAGGTGTGATTGCAGCCATGGGCCAACTTGTAATGAATAAAAAAATGATAATTACTGGAGTTAAGGAATATATAATCCACGTTGACGATAGCTTCCTTGGCGGGGCGGTGGAACATGTAGAGGGCCTCCTCAGAAAAGAACGTTACGTTGTTAAACTGAATAAGGATCACCATGTTATCGGTAGCTCTGTTGATGCTGGAAAGGAAATTAAAATTAATCATCATCAGGAAGGCTCGGTCAATCAGGTTCTGTTCAATTTATTGACGATCGCTATCAGATCAGTAGACGGCTTAACGTGCTCTCTTAGAGTAATTCCCGAAACACGAGGCCAATCCACGACCACCAACACTTTCCGACTATGGGCATTAAAGGAGAATGCCAGACTATGTATAGGACTTTAACCCACTAATAAAAACATATTGTACAACAATGTTTTATACATCATTTTATTGCATTTTTTTTACGATTTAATATAAATTACATTTAAAATCTCTAGAACTTGGGGTATTTGACACGATCCTAACGTTGGTTATCGTCCATTTCCGTATTGTTGTAGCGACTTTTAGACAAGACACTAAAGATTAGACTTTAAATACATTTTTAAACAGTCTAACAGACTATGGATATAGCCTTTTAGGGCCCACTTCGGATGAAAATACAATAAAAATGATTTTAAAGGCTAGAACCCAGTGCAACAATAAAGATTTAAAAATGCCTTAAGAGTGTAAATTAAAAGGAAATAGTTTAATTAATATTTTTAACAGAATTTTATTGCGAAGTCCAACAGTAAAAATGTCTTATTGCAAAACATTAATATAATAATAGGATATTTTTAGTATATTTACAATTTGTGTTCTTTCTGGGTTAAGATCTGGCATTCTTCTTTCCTGATAATTTCCTTAAAGAAAGTAAACCTCACCTAACCCACCACGTACGTATAAGTACATTTAGAGTAATACAGTTGGACTCAGTAAATCATTATCAGATGTTAACAACTGCCTCGTTGGTCTAGTGGTTAGCCTATGTAGCTTTGATCACGAGGTCGTGGGTTCGATTTCTGGGTCGGTCATGGAATAATTCTGAGCTTTTTCATTATTCTATGAAATGTTTAGTACATTCCAAGCCGTGCCTCGGAGAGCACGTTAAGCCGTGGGTCCCGGTTACTATGATCAACATCTGATAGTGATCGTTAATAAATAAAAACATTATCACCCTAAGCCCGCCAACCCGCATTTGAGCAGCGCGGTAGGTGTACGCTCCATATCCCCTCTCCTATAAGGAGATATATTAACGGCCTACCAATAAGCTCAGGTCGGAGAACGGCTTCCAGACGATCACATTCCTGCATTTCTTCTACGCCCGATATTGAACCCAATGTTATACTTTACATGGTTTTTAACCGACGTATAATGTACTATGACAGTATAGTACGAGTACGTTATGTGGCGATAAATCACTAAAAAGTAAGAAATAAAAATTTTTAACAAAAAATAGAAACTACCTACTCAAAACGCACTAAAAAGTAAAAAATAACTGTGTCATTTAGTTGCTTTAATTTACTTAAGCATATCTAGGAGTCGGTGCCAGCCAAGGTTTCTACTTTAAGGACGTTACCTAGAACCCACAAACTGCTTTACTACGTAAAATAAATGTTCCTTAAACTTGGCTGGCACCGACTTCATAGATATGCTTAAGTAAATCAAAGCAACTAAATGACACAGTTATGTTTTACTTTTTAGTGCGTTTTGAGTCGGTTCTATTTTTTGATAAACATTTTTTTCTCGTTTCGGTTTGAAAATTTGAACCGGAAGTGCGTATTCTAACCAATTCATGTCTAGAAACATGTTTGTTTCAACAATACCATCGAAAATATGCATTGTTAGTGTTTTTCGCAATTTACAACTACTTCCGGTTAAAGTCTAGGTCAACCGGAAGTAGTTAAGAACACTCTTCAGACTTTTTCATATAAGGATATGACATCATATCGAGGATCGGCCAAGCAATTTGGGAGTTGCAAGGGAACATATAAATAGTGCGGACAAACAGACAACAAGATTTAAAGCATTCCGCTAAAATGCAATAACTGATGGCTTAATGTGCTCACCGAGTTACAGGAATTTAACATCTACAACTGCCTCCAGGTTCTTCTGAGGATTTCTTGGAAGCTCAAAATCTTTGCCAAGTACAGGGCCAACAAGGTATTTGGATTAATTTAAAATTGATGAACAAAATATCCATATTCGTTACCTTATTTTAAATGCTAAATTATATATCGAATATCTATCAAAGAAATAAAAAATTGCACTCACTAAAAATCTTCAATTCGTCCATTCAAACCTGAGTAAACGGCATCAAAAGCAGTTATAGTCAAGTTTGATCCCGTAAAAAATATCGTAGATATAGGTCTGATGTAAGGATCCGGTACAGGGCCGCCCGTTTCCTTGCAGAGAGCGTGACGAGCGAAATAGTTTCGGATGCACTCCACATTAGATACTTGGCAAGGTCTCTTGATGAGTGCCCCGTCTAGAGAAATATCAAGAGAAAAATAAGATTAATAAATAAAACTGACTTTCTAGGAACAACTTCACAAATGATTCACCGACAAAGGCGTACCGCCAAGCGATTTAGCATTCCGGTACGATATTGTGTAGAAACTGAAAGGGGTGTGGATTTCATCCTACTCCTAACAAGTTAGCCCGATTCCACCTCAGATTGCATCATCACTCAACATCGGGTGTGATAGCAGTCAAGGGCCAACTTGTAGTAGATAAAAAAAAAAGATTATTTTACTATTAAGATATTTCCGACGAGATTTAAGATAAGTCTTTGGCTTCCGCCTCGTTCTTTTACTCTGCTATCGTTATTAGTTTTTTATTTGTTACAAGTTACCCCTTGACTGCAATCACACCTGATGTTAAGTGGTAATGCAATTTAAGATGGAAGCGGGCTAACTGAGGAGGAGTAGGATAATATCCATACTCCTTCGGTTTCTACACGACATCGTACTAGGAAGCTAAAACGCTTGGCGATACGTCTTTGTCGATAGGGTGGTAACTAGCCACGGTCAAAGCCTCCCACCAGCCAGACTCGGATAAATTCATAAAATCTCGATCGGCCTTCATCGGCCAAATCGAATCCAGGACCTCCATCTTATAAATCTACCGCGCATTAAGTTTCAGTAACGGAATGTTTTGAGTAAGTTTAATGATATTTAGCAACTAGATTTACTTGAAGAAAAATCTAATAACGTACTATTTATGTTACTGGTGGTACTTCCTCCAACATTGCTGGCCACTGGTCCTGCAACCGGCAGGTTTGCAACACTGCCCAGTTGTCCTACTGAAGCTGGTAATTGACCAACATTGCCAGTAACGCCTGACAACAGTCCTACAGGTGGTAGTTGTCCTACGACTAGAAGGGGAACTTGTCCAACATTACCTGTCTGTTGTCCTACTGGGTTTGGTACTTGGTTAACATTAGTAGGAATACTTGGCAACTGTAAGCCTGCAACATTGCTGGGAACATTTGGTAATTGTTGTCCGGACACTGGACCTGAAAACCATGATACTCAGTCATGAATAGCTTTACTTTAAGGACAGTGGTAAACTCATTCTAAGTATTTAAGTTTCGGTAACGAAATGTTTGGAGTAGTAAGTTAAATGATATTTGGTGACTAGATTTACTTGAAATAAAATCTGTTAACTTACTATTTATGTTACTGGCGATACTGCCTCCAACATTGCTGGCCTCTGGTCCTACAATCGGTAGGTTTACATCACTGCTTGTCAGTTGTCCTACTGAAGCTGGTAATTGACCAACATGGCCAGGAACGCCTGACAACAGTCCTACAGGTGGTAATTGTCCTCCGACTGGAAGTGGAACTTGTCCAACATTACCTGTCTGTTGTCCTACTGGGTTTGGTACTTGGTTAACATTAGTAGGAATACTTGGCAACTGTAAGCCTGCAACATTACTGGGAACATTTGGTAATTGTTGTCCGGACACTGGACCTGAAAACCATGATACTCAGTCATGAATAGCTTTAGTTTAAGGACAGTGGTAAACTCATTCTAAGTATGTAAATTTCGGTAACGGAATGTTCGGAGTAGTAATTTAAATGATATTTGGTGACTAGATTTACTTGAAATAAAATCTGTTAACTTACTATTTATGTTACTGGCGATACTGCCTCCAACATTGCTGGCCTCTGGTCCTACAACCGGCAGGTTTGCATCACCGCTTATCAGTTGTCCTACTGAAGCTGGTAATTGACCAACATTGCCAGTAACGTCTGACAACAGTCCTACAGGTGGTAGTTGTCCAACGACTGGAAGTGGAACTTGTCCAACATTGTTTATATTGCCTGCCAGTTGTCCCACTGTGTTTGGTACTTGGTTAACATTAGTAGGAATACTTGGCAACTGTAAGCCTGCAACGTTGCTGGGAACATTTGGTATTTGTTGTCCGGACACTGAACCTGAAAATATATTCATCATGTTTTAAAATACAATCGTATTTTTTTCTAATATATAATTAATTGAAAGTTGTACCAGAAAATATTAGAGAAACAATAAATCTATACTAAAGCCAAACTCGATTGAGAATGCTTGTCAACAAACAAATTATAAATGAAGGTAGAAATTACTAGTCATTTTAGAGCTATTTTTTTAATTAACTAGTTAATGACGAATTCATGACAATAAATTAGATTAGTAAGCTTAAAACTAATTAATATATACAATATCTTTTAAATAAGATTTTATAAAAAGACAAAACATAATTTTAAATTTATTAGACATAAAATGTCTTGCATTTTCTACCTTCATTTTAAATTTGTTTGTTGACAAGCATTCTCAATCGAGTTTGGCTTTAGTATAATTAAAAGACATTTTTAAAAAATCTTAGGGTGTTCTACATTCAATAATATATTATTTAAAGAGGTTGAAAAAATACTTTAGTTTTATTGCACAAAACAAAACCTTTTTTTATTAATTAATTAATTTCTATAATGTCGTGATAATGACTATTAATAACATATCGTTCTTTGTCATGCAATAATGGCAGCTTATTTTAGAAAGACAACCGCATTATTTACATATATATTTTTTCTACTTTATTTAAAAATAAAATTATTCTTTCTTGTTAATTATATAGATAACTAGTAGGTACCGTTGTTTATGAATATACAATTATACATGATGAAGGCTGCTAATTGCGTATGCGCATATTCTGTTAACATAATTCTAACACGCCCTGGCACGTAAGAATATTTATAAATCGTTCACTGACATGCAATAATCATAACGCATAAACAAACGAACAATAACATTACATAATATTATTGACCCATTTTTTTCGGTTGCTTAACAAAATACAGAAAGTATATTTTTTATGCCATAAATATTATTTTATACCTCAATTATTCACAACAATAATTATTATTTATTAATACCTGAATTATTATTTCCTGTGTTCAATGGAGTAGTCGTTTCTTGTCCTGAAAAATACTTATTATAAATAAAAACAACTTTTAAAAAAAATGGGTGCAGCAAGGGATCCTCAAGAGATAGGTGCTAACCACCGCTTTTTTTGTAGTCCTAATAAAAAGATATAAATCTTCCATATATTGTTTCGTTATATCGTATAAATTTATTTCCAATATTCACAAATTATACTGTGTGTTACACTGTTTAGCAAAAAAATATAATATATAAATGAAAATCTATACTACCATATTTCACGCTAAAACTATTGAACCGATTTAAATGAAAGAACAATGGCAAGATTATACCTGAGTGATTTCGGAGGCGTCTATAAATGTGACTTATATAAAACTCAGTAATTTAATTCGTTATTATTTTATACTAAATTTATTTTACATGTAAAAACTGAGATTAAATTGATCAATAAATGAACATTCGTTTGGTTAAATTCACATGCGATGGTGGTATTTTTTTTATGATTAATTTATTTTATTTACAGTTAAATATGTACATTGAATTAAATATTTACAATTAAATAAATAAAAAAGTAAAAGCTTAAACACTACAATATCCTAAACTATGTATAATATATTAAATAATTAAAAAAAAATCAGTAAAAAAACTTAGGCGTCTTAATATTCCTCCGAATCGGTGTTGAGCGGTAAAGTGCCCAGAAGGCTGGCAGCATTGCCACGTTGAATGGCAATGCTGATCCTCTGTCCTAAAAAGAGACCAGCCTTCTGGTCACGGGAGGCGTCGATCAAACGCTTTGTGATTTCTCTATAAAAAAAACGAGTACTCGGACCCCACGGTCCCAGCGTTTCAAGTCCAAACGGCTCAAAAACATAATCACCGACGAGGTTACTGTACTTGCGCCGTTTGAGAGTCTCCGCTGATGCAGCGGAAGATGTGAAGGCGCAAGGGTGTCCACGCAAGTTGCGCCCCACATCAAAGGCCTTCAAAGTATAGAATGGTGGTATAAAATCAAAAGAGTAGCCACTTTAGAAAACGCACGCTAAGCTACGCTATTTGTTTAATATTCTTTGGTAGAAAATATATGTAAAGAAATGTTCTGTCAATCTTGGTTAGCTTCAATGACATTGTTTATCGACATAAAATTATGAAAAATCGTTGTTTTACCGAAACGTTCGTACACAATACTTAATGCAAGAGGATGTATTTTACTACAAGTAAAAATGTATGTGGTAAGTAAAAAGCTATAATGGCAACACTTAGTGACAAAGTCATGTTGACAAACAAATGGCAAACCGTAGATAATACCTATATGCGGCAAACTGCGTGCTTTTTGTCATAACTTACTGTGCTTGCCTATTCCTACAATTTTAATATCTTTTTTTGTGGCCTCGTCAAACGAAAAATCTTGTTGATTATGTTTCTGTAATAAAACTACTATGGTTTTTACATTTTTTCCTATATAGACGCTTCAAATAGATTTCAGGTAAAATGTTGTATGGGATCTTGCCATTGTTCTTTGGTACACAGATAGTCTAGAACTTGTAAAAGGATATAGGCTACTCTTAATTGCGAAAAAAGGGTTAAAAGGGGGATGATATGTTGTATGAAAGGATCGTCATTTTTAAAACTAGAAGCTATATTTTTAGGTAATTAGATATTGAAAAATATGACATTCAAAGTTTAAAATATAGGCTGCCGTAATAACTAATACCACGCGGATGGAGTCGCGCGCAAAAGCTAGTATGTTTTTTTCCTTTTTTTTTTATCGACTAAAACTTAGCCCTTGACTGTTATCACACCTGATGTTAAGTGATGATGCAATCTAAGATGGAAGCGGGTTAATTTGTTAGGAGTAGGATGAAATCCACACCCCTTTCGGTTTCTACACGTCATCGTACTGGAACGCTAAATCGCTTGGCGGTACATCTTTGTCGGTAGGGTGGTAACTAGCCACGGCGAAAGCCTCTCACCAGCCAGACCAAGACAAATTAAGAAAAATCTCAATCTGCCCCGCCGGGAATCGAACCCAGGACCTCCGCCTTATAAATCCACCGCGCATACCACTGCGCTATGGAGGTCGTCAAAATATGTATGTACGTAATATATTTATTATCATTTTTAAACGACTTCAAAAAAGAAGTTTCTCAGTTCGACCGTATATATTTTTTTTCATTAGTATTGTCTTTCATTACGTTCATACTAGATGGCCTAGCGCATATCCCGCTTGTTAAAAACTGTACATTAATTTCAGTGCAGACAAAATATATGTAGCCTCAGATTTAAGTTTTTTTTATCGACTACAAATTGGCCCTTGACTGCTATCACACCTGATGTTAAGTGATGATGCAGTCTTAGATGGAAGCGGGCTAACTTGTTAAAAGTAGGACAAAATCCACACTCCTTTCGGTTTCTACACGACATTGTACCGGATCGCTAAATTGCTTGGCGGTACATCTTTAAGTTAATTTATTTTTAAAAACCATGAATAATATAATAATAATAACGCTGTTGATAATATACAAGAAAAAAAAACATAATTAAACCAATCAAGCCGCGTTAGCCAGATAAACATGGATCCGATCCCCGTCACTTCCACATGCTACGCAACAGTTAAGTATATTTCCAAAATTTAGAAAGCAACAAAAATTAATAATAAAATTAACCAATGTAATAAACAATCCTTGAGCGAGTACCATAACTGTGTCCCGCGATAACCACAAAATAACACACAAATCTCGCGTATTCGTACATCTCTATACAACTGCACCACTAGATAAATACAATAAACGGATAAATCGATAATAATCGATATTTATGCTCACTTATGTATTTGCGTGTGCAGTTTTTAGGTTACTTAAATACATCTTGTATAATACAAGTTTCATTTACAGACATAATATGTTCTCGACACGATAAAAGGGCCGATACGTACACGTTAAAACAAACATTGTGTGGTTTTATAAAACCATTATGTAAGTTTACCATTTTGGAACACACTACACGGTCAGCTGATGCAAGTCATGCCCTTGGCTGTTCTGCCAAGTGTCATTCACATTTTATCCCTACCCCTATAATTCGACTTCCTTACTAATATTTTGAAGGCGAGAGTTTTTGAGTGTGTCGTTACTTCTACATGACTAAACGGCTGGAGCGATTTTAATAAAATTTGGTATGAAGTTAGCACCTCGGCCAAAATTCCCACGGGATGAAAAAGTTTCGCTTTAACAAATGTATAGGAGAGTGTATAATAAGACTAAAAATTTTTAACAAAAAATAGAACCGACTCAAAACAGACTAAAAAGTAAAAAATAACCGTGTCATTTAGTTGCTTTAATTTACTTAAGCATATCCATGAAGTCGGTGCCAGTCAAGTTTAAGGAACATTTATTTAACGTAGTGAAGCAGTTTGTGGGTTCTAGGTAACGTCTTTAAAGTAGAAACCTTGGCTGGCACCGACTCTTAGATATGCTTAAGTAAATTAAAATAACTTAATGTCACAGTTATTTTTTACTTTTTAGTGCGTTTTGAGTCGGTTTTATTTTTTGTTAAAAATTTTTATTTCTTAGTATTTACTGATTTATCGCCACGTAACGTACTCGTACTATACTGTCATAGTATATTTTACGGCACTAATAGCCAAAAAGCTACCGATACCGAGACAAAAACCGAAATCGCTGTAAGCGTGCCTTCAAATTTTGAAGAGTTCCTTCAATGTCCCCAGGATATCATCATGAGATCCTAACATGATGACAATGGGACCACCTTGGATATATGCCCTTTCTAATAAAAAAGAATTATCAAAATCGGACAACTCTGTAAAAAGTTATGCGTGGTCAATCATAAAAAAAAAATATACGTGTCGAATTGAGAACCTCCTCCGTTTTTTTTCGTCGGTTAAAAAAGGCCGCAATGTCATACCTATATCTATTCTTAAGGTTAGATTATTAAGAACAGATTACTATGGACTTTAACATAAATTGTACACACACGTACATCTGTTTTGGTGTTGCTGTTGGATGGAAGGTTGTTATAAACTGATTTTCTCGCAGACGGAGTCAGTACATTAAACAATGTGTAAGGTGAATGGTATAATATCCCGAAACGTTAAAGTATACATAAATACTTTTGTATTTATAGAAAACATCGCTACTCATCAGACAATCATTTTCCAGTTGATCAAATCAAACCCACGGCCTAGTCCTGCCCATTACTTCAATCAGCCAAATCATTATTTGTTTATTAATGCAGTGTTACATCCGTTTTGTTCAAGGGTTTATTTGTTAATTTTATGCTACGTTGATACAAATCTTATAACCAACTTCGGGTTTGTAGTTAACTCCAATGTTTGTGTTAAGTTTGTGTTAAGCATACATAGAAAGCATTCAACTTCCGACCGACGGGTACCGGTCAGTCAACTGATCTGGCAGTAATAAATATATATGAAACCATACAGGTTACTATAAAATTTTCCACCACCAAATATCACTCAAAGCGTCTAAAAAAGTTTTCCTGAAAACGAAAAAAATCTAAACAAAACTTCCCCAAATGCTGTGTCGTGAAAAGATCAAACAAGTGAAGTTTGTTTGCTCAATAAAGCCACCTCCACAATGAAGTGGTGTTAAAGAAAAGAGAGAATTTAATCCTGGAGCCATAACTTTGGTAAAAAGAGCACTCTTATACAAAGAGCCTCTTTACCATGGCTGCGTCTAAAACTTTTTCCTATCTGTTGACGTTGAACGATGATAATCTTTTGGATGCGCTATGAAATACCTTTGCAACTTACCTATATAAAAGAAGTTGGAAAAAATTGTTAATAAAATATTTGTAGTCATTACTAACCTTTCTTTTTTGGATAATTTTATTTGATTAATTGAAATAAGTTACAGCAAATAAACTTATTTCATTTGTCTCGTCATAATTTTCAGGACTAGAAAATTATTTAGCAAAGGTAAAGTAGGTAAAGTTTTTTTTTTTATATAGGCGAAATTTCATTAACATCTTTCTGGAAATACCTGGGTGATTTAAGAATTTTTGAATTTTTAGATTTTAACTACTAAGATTGAAGGACACATTACAACTCAAGAATCAAATAATTAAACTAATTTTCAAAAATATCGGAGTATATAAAATAAATAAAAATTATAGTAGGAACTACAAGTTCTTGAGTTTAAGATTTATAAAATGTTTTAGATTACTCAATTTTTAAAAATACTTTTTAACCTACTCTCATACAAAAAAAAACATCAATAAAATCGGTTGAGTAGTTTCAAATCCCGTGATGCAATATTTTTATTATTATTGTTATGGGAAGAAAATGATTGAATTTTTCAAATGGTTTAAATTTTTCCAATAAAACGGTACCATCTACAGTATCGATAACATCAATATACAATTTCCCCAAAACTCAAAATTAACTTAAACCGTAACATCAATAAAAATGCCCCATCCAAAAGAGATAAGCTTCGTAACTGGAAGTAATTTATAAGTTTTTTCGTTGAAATTGAGTGCGGCTTCCCGCGGTTTAATATAACGGCCCATCCGTTCAAAGCGAACAATATGCCAAACTTTCACACGTCAACTTTTTGCATTTCGAGGGTACATCATTTTTTATTGGCCACCTTTTGGCGGTAATGTGTTTGTATTCCGAACTGAGGTTATAGCGGACGCCCGCGGTTTTACCCGCGCAGTTCTAGTTCAAGTGGGAATATTAGGATATAAATAAGCCTATTCACTCTTCATAAATCTGTCTATCATATACAAAATGACTTTTATAATAGTGAGTTCAGAGATTAGCCAAAAAAAAGATAGACAAAAATTTTTAATATAATATTAACTACTAATATTAACTTGGGCGTAGAAATAATATTCCGATGTCTTCAAAATTGTTTATTCTTTTGTAAACTACCGCCGCGTTGGAAAATGCAGTCCGTGACGAGAAAAGACGCGGCCAGAAAAACTCGACACATGCTCTTTTTATATGAATTACAATAATTAATATTACACTAAAAATATGCATACTGTGTAACAATCAAAAGAACAGTAAAATACACTACTCGACTATTCTAACATATCCATTTTACATTATATTTTACGGCCTGAAATCTAGTCCTTTGAAATCATCTCACGGTCGACAGACACAAGCTTACGTTACCATAGACAATATCGTACAGTATTGTTTGAAATTAGAAGCAGACACTACAACTTTTGTTTATTTGTATATAATAAGTATTTTTTATCGTTTCCGTTCCGTACAATGTGAAAAATAATCGAAACTTTCACACGTCAACTTTTTCTATTTTGAGGGTACATCATTTTTTATGGGCCACCTTTTGGCAGTAATGCGTTTGTATTCCGAACTGAGGGTATAGCGGACGCCCGCGGTTTCACCCGCGTATTACTCGGTCCCGTGGGAATATAAGAATACAAATTAGCCTACTTGCTTTTGTTTTTTTTTATCAACTACAAGTTAGCCCTTGACTGCCATCACACCTGATGTTAAGTGATGATGCAGTCTAAGATGGAAGCGGGCTAACTTGTTAGAAGTGGGACGAAAATCCACACCCCTTTCGGTTTCTAAACGACATCGTACCGGAACGCTGAATCGCCTGGCGGTACGTCTTTGTCGGCTGGGTGGTAACTAACCACGGCGACAGCCTCCCACCAGCCAGACCATGACAAATTAAGAAAAATCTCAATCTGCCCCGCCGGGAATCGAACCCAGGACCTCCGTCTTATAAATCCACCGCGCATACCACTGCGCCACGAAGGTCGTCAATAAGTCTTGTTAGAGTCAAGTAAAAGTAAATTATATCGCGATACAAGGTGATTGAATGACAAGCACATAATAAAAAAAGCTCATTTTAAATATTAGTCAAACAAAATATACTTATTACTAAGTGATATTTAACAAAATTGTGGGTAATTAGTATCACTCAAACGCTTAATTAGCAAAGGGGAGACAACTCACAAAATTAACGCCTCGTGGGAACTGTGAGTTTGTGAAGTAGGGGCAGGTGCGAACATCTAAGTATGCTAATCCCGGAAAACTCACCCTTTGGGGACAAGGGAGATTTGCACCCGATTTTACACCTGAAGTTTGAAAATTATTAAGTTTATCCTTATTATCAGCCTACTTTAACCACCTTCATATTTTGCATTATTGAAGTGAAACTTCTTTATCGGGGTTGGAAAAAAATTTAGTGTAACATTTTTTCGTTACGCGTCACATTTTTCCGTTAAGCGCCATCTTTGACTTATGGAAGTGACGTGATAAATATATATATATATATATATATATATATATATATATATATATATATGTTATATTGAGGTGATCAGCAAAATCAAAGGGTTTATTTTAATTCTAATTCCAGTGAATTTCTAAAAAAAAGTAAGTAATTACGACATCAATGATAGTAATAATTCTATTACAATTAATGAAATTCAATAATAATCTTTGTAGTAATAAGCTAAAATGAAATAATTGTAGAATTTTTTTTTATGTCTATGATAATAAAAGCCTTTTAGTACACTTAATCTAATTTAACTTTATTTAACCAATTTCTGTAAAGTTTTAATAGTAAATAATTTTTTGAAAAATAACGTCATAAAAAAGTTTCACTTCTTACGAGTGTGCGCTAGTACAGTGTGCGCTAGTATAGTTAAACGACAGATTGACAGACACGAAATTGAAAATGTTGCTTTCAAGCGGGAGGAGATAATCGAATGTGGTAAAAAAATTAAAATTAGAAAGGCCCCCGGCCCAGACACAATTCCACCTGAGATCATAAAGTCTGTTGTGGGCAATAATGTGGAGTATTTCGCTGGTCTCTT
Organism: Mycalesis mineus; assembly: GCA_034621355.1. NCBI lineage: Eukaryota > Metazoa > Arthropoda > Insecta > Lepidoptera > Nymphalidae > Mycalesis > Mycalesis mineus. Next base: position 8,058,982 of record CM067903.1, read on the forward strand.
TAATAATTTGCTTAAAAAAGGCAAATTTCCCGACAGTTGGAAAACGGCCAAATTGGTTCTGGTTGACAAGCCAAAAAAGTCACAGGAAGAACCAACAAAGTACAGACCAATTTGCTTGCTCAATGTTATTGCAAAGACCTACGAACGACTTATAAACATCAAACTCATTCAGGAGATTGAGAAATGCGGAGGACTGCACAACAACCAATATGGCTTTCGATCTGGCAGAACAACTGTGGATGCGGTGGAAAAGGTAGTTCATGCCGCAACTGAGGCTAAACGTAAAGGCCAGTGGAATTCCCTTATCCTGGTCGATGTTCGGAACGCTTTTAACTCCGCAACATGGTCGATTATTATTGACAAACTAAAGGCCCGGAATATAAACAAATACATTATAAATGTAATCGTTGATTATTTTTTAGACCGCTACATACAAATAGATGTTGGTGCTAAGGCTAAAGTTACTGGTGGAGTACCACAAGGTTCAGTTCTTGGTCCAACTTTGTGGAATACCCTTTACGACGACGTCATGAATATTGAAGTCCCGGAAGGAGTTAAACTTGTGTGTTATGCAGACGACTTGGCGATTTCAGTAACTGCTATTGATATGCAAGAACTTGTCTCCAAAGCAAACGAGTCGCTCCACGCAATAGATCTCTGGATGCGTCAAAACAAGTTGGAGCTAGCACCAGAAAAAACAGAAGCAGTTATATTTAATAGGTTAAGAAAAAGCCACGGCATACAATTTGACTGTGGGGGAGTGACGGTAACACCATCGCTTAGTGTAACGTACTTAGGAGTAAAGTTGGACTGGGGACTAAATTATGGCCCGCACTTAAGAACTGTCTGCGGAAAAGCCTCTAATACTGCAAGAGCCCTTTGTAAACTGCTCCTTAATACTAAGGGTCCAAGCGACGCCAAAAGAAGGACGCTAGCCATGGCGACGCAATCTATAATTCTGTATGCAGCACCTATCTGGGAGCCTGCTATGCAACATGCTGTACATAGAAAACTAGTCCTAAAAGCGCAACGCATACTAGCGATCCGAGTCTGCTCCGCCTACAAAACCGTTTCCACTGATGCAGCACTGGTTCTGGCTAGCCTTACACCTATCCACCTTTTAGCTGCTGAGAGAGTGAAAGGAAGAACAAAAAATATGTCAGAATCCCTAGTAACTCTTAAGAAAGATACGCTTGTGAAATGGCAAAATGAGTGGGACTTATCAACCAAAGGACGATGGACATACAGCCTCATTCCAGATCTGGAGAAATGGGTAAAAAGACGGCATGGCCGAATGTCCTTCCGACTGACCCAGTGTCTTACAGGAGATGGAGTCTTCATGAGTTATCTTGCGGATATTGGCAAAAGACCAGACGGGCAATGCATGTATTGTAGTGATATTGACGACGCCAGGCATACAATATTTCACTGCCCTGAGTGGGAAAACGTTAGGCAACAACTCTGTGCAAAGGTTGGGGAGTCTGTTGGAAATCTAGTACCTAATATGCTACAGTCTGAAAAAAGGTGGAACATGATCGCTACATTCCTTGAAGGAATAATAAAGGAAAAGGAGACGGAAGAAAAAAAGAGAAAAGAAGTGCGATAAGAGGAAAAGACAAAGTGCTACCGTGATATAGGCTGTAAGGCGGGTACACGGCTAGCAAGGTGACAGGCGGGGTTATAGCCGGTATGAGTCCGGCTCTACCCTTAAGGGTGTCCATGAGGATTTCCCCTCCTGAAGGGAAAAAAAAAAAAAAAAAATCATACTAGATGGAAAAGCGCATATCCCTGCTGCTAAAGCTGCTTAAAAACTGTACATTAATTTCGATGCAGACAAAATATATGTGGCCTCAGATTTAAGTTTTTTTTATCGACTACAAGTTGGCCCTTGACTGCAATTTCACCTGGTGGTAAGTGGTGATGCAATCTAAGATAGAAGCGGGCTAACTTGTTAGGAGTAGGATGAAATCCACACTCCTTTCGGTTTCTACACGACATCGTACCGGGACGCTAAATTGCTTGGCGGTACGTCTTTAAGTTAATTTATTTTTAATACGCTGTTGATATACAACAAAAAAAAACATAATTAAAACCAATCAAGCCGCGTTAGCCAGAAAGACATGGATCCAATTCCCGTCGCTTCCACATGCTACGCAACAGTTAAGTAAATTCAGAAAGTAACAAAAATAAACAATAAAATTAACCAATGTAATAAACAATCCTTGAACGAGTACCATAACTGTGTCCCGCGATAACCACAAAATAACACACAAATCTCGCGTATTCGTACATCTCTATACAACTGTACCACTAGATAAATACAATAAACGGATAAATCGATAATAATCGATATTTATGCTCACTTATGTATTTGCGTGTGCAGTTTTTAGGTTACTTAAATACATCTTGTATAATACAAGTTTCATTTGGAGGCGTAATATGTTCTCGACACGATAAAAGGGCCGATTAGTAACACGTTAAAACAAACATTGTGCGGCAAACAAAAAACCACTATGCAAGTTTACCTTTTTGGAACACATTACACGGTCAACTGATGCAAGTCATGCCCTTGGCTGTTCTGCCAAGCGTCATTCCCATTTCGTCATTCACTTTTTTTCCATACCCCTATAATTTGACATCCTTACAAATATTTTGAAGGCGAGAGTTTCTGAGTGTGTTGTTACTTCTACATGATTAAACGGCTGGAGCAATTTTAATAAAATTTGGTATGAAGTTAACTAGCACCTCCGCCAACATTCCCACGGGATGATAAAGTTTCGCTTTAACGAATGTATAGGAGAGTGTATAATAAGACTAAAAATTTTTAACAAAAAATAGAACCAACTCAAAACGCACTAAAAACTAAAAAATAACCGTGTCATTTAGTTGCTTTAATTTACTTAAGCGTATCCATGAAGTCGGTGCCAGTCAAGTTTAAGGAACATTTATTTAACGTAGTGAAGCAGTTTGTGGGTTCTAGGTAATGTCTTTAAAGTAGAAACCTTGGCTGGCACCGACTCTTAGATATGCTTAAGTAAATTAAAATAACTTAATGTCACAGTTATTTTTTACTTTTTAGTGCGTTTTGAGTCGGTTTTATTTTTTGTCAAAAATTTTTATTTCTTAGTATTTACTGATTTATCGCCACGTAACGTACTCGTACTATACTGTCATAGTATATTTTACGGCACTAATAGCCAAAAAGCTACCGATACCGAGACAAAAACCGAAATCGCTGTAAACGTGCCTCCAAAATTTGAAGAGTTCCTTCAATTTCCCCAGGATATCATCATCAGATCCTAACATGATGACAATGGGACCACCTTGGATGTGTGCCCTTTCTAATAAATAAAAAAAGAATTATCAAAATCGGACAACTCTATAAAAAGTTATGCGTGGTCAATTATAAAAAAAAATATACGTGTCGAATTGAGAACCTACTCCGTTTTTTTTCGTCGGTTAAAAAAGGCCGCAATGTCATACCTATATCTATTCTTAAGGGTAGATTATTAAGAACTGATTACTATAGACTTTAACATAAATTGTCACGTACATCTGTTTTGGTGTTGCTGTTGGATGGAAGGTTGTTATAAACTGATTTTCTCGCAGACGGAATCAGGACATTATACAATGTGTAAGGTGAATGGTATAATATCCCGAAACGTTAAAGTATTTATAAATACTTTTGTATTTGTAGAAAACATCACATCAGACAATCATTTTCCAGCTGATCAAATCAAACCGACGGCCTAGTCCTGCCCATTACTTCAATCAGCCAAATCATTATTTGTTTATTAATGCAGTGTTACGTCCGTTTTATTCAAGGATTTATTTGTTAATATTATGCTACGTTGATACAAATCTTATAACCAACTTCGGGTTTGTGGTTAACTCCAACGTTTGAATGCTTGTTTTTGTTAACCGCTTATATACATAGAAAGCAGGATCCCGGTACCCATTCAACTGAATGCCAGATCATTTGCCGAATATAGTTAACTGATCTGGCAGCAATTAATATATATGAAAACATACAGGTTACAATAAAATTTTCCACCACCAGATATCACTCAAAGCGTCTAAAAAAGTTTTCCTGAAAACGAAAAAAATCTAAACAAAACTTCCCCAAACGGTGTGTCGTGAAAAGATCAAACAAGTGAAGTTTGTTTGCTCAATAAAGCCACCTCCACAATGAAGTGGTGTTAAAGAAAAGAGAGAATTTAATCCTGGGGCCATAACTTTGGTAAAAAGAGCACTCTTATACAAAGAGCCTCTTTACCATGGCTGCGTCTAAAACTTTTTCCTATCTGTTAACGTTGAACGATGAAAATCTTTTGGATGCGCCATGAAATACCTTTGCAACTTTACCTATATAAAAGAAGTTGGAAAAAATTGTTAATAAAATATGTCTAGTTTTCATTACTAACCTTTCTTTTTTGGATAATTTTATTTGATTAAAATAAGTTACACCAAATAAACTTATTTCATTTGACTCGTCATAATGTTCAGGACTAGAAAATTATTTAGTAAAATATATTCTCCTTATGCCAATAGGCGAAATTTCATTAACATCTTTCTGGAAATACCTGGGTGTTTTAAGAATTTTTGAATTTTTAGATTTTAACTAAGAAGAATGAATGACACATTACAACTCAAGAATCAAATAATTAAACTAATTTTCAAAAATATCGGAGTATATAAAATAAATACGTCAAAATTATAGTAGAAACTACAAGTTCTTGAGTTTAAAATTTATAAAATGTTTTAGATTACTCACTTTTTAACCTCCTCAAACATATCCTATAACCTATCAAACATACAAAAAAAACATCAATAAAATCGGTTGAGCAGTTTCAAACCCCGTGATGCGATATTTTTATTATTATTATGGGAAGAAAGAAAATGATTCTAAGTAAAATACAAAATGACTGAATTTCAAATGGTTTAAATTTTTCCAATATAACGGTACCATCTACAGTATCGATAACATCAATATACAATTTCCCCAAAACTCAAAATTAACTTAAACCGTAACATCAATAAAAATGCCCCATCCAAAAGAGATAAGCTTCGTAACTGGAAGTAATTTATAAGTTTTTTCGTTGAAATTGAGTGCGGCTTCCCGCGGTTTAATATAACGGCCCATCCGTTCAAAGCGAACAATATGCCAAACTTTCACACGTCAACTTTTTGCATTTCGAGGGTACATCATTTTTTATTGGCCACCTTTTGGCGGTAATGTGTTTGTATTCCGAACTGAGGTTATAGCGGACGCCCGCGGTTTTACCCGCGCAGTTCTAGTTCAAGTGGGAATATTAGGATATAAATAAGCCTATTCACTCTTCATAAATCTGTCTATCATATACAAAATGACTTTTATAATAGTGAGTTCAGAGATTAGCCAAAAAAAAATAGACAAAAATTTTTTAAATCTTGTATTAACGTTGGGCGTAGAAATAATATTCCGATGTCTTCAAAATTGTTTATTCTTTTGTAAACTACCGCCGCGTTGGAAAATGCAGTCCGTGACGAGAAAAGACGCGGCCAGAAAAACTCGACACATGCTCTTTTTATATGAATTACAATAATTAATATTACACTAAAAATATGCATACTGTGTAACAATCAAAAGAACAGTAAAATACACTACTCGACTATTCTAACATATCCATTTTACATTATATTTTACGGCCTGAAATCTAGTCCTTTGAAATCATCTCACGGTCGACAGACACAAGCTTACGTTACCATAGACAATATCGTACAGTATTGTTTGAAATTAGAAGCAGACACTACAACTTTTGTTTATTTGTATATAATAAGTATTTTTTATCGTTTCCGTTCCGTACAATGTGAAAAATAATCGAAACTTTCACACGTCAACTTTTTCTATTTTGAGGGTACATCATTTTTTATGGGCCACCTTTTGGCGGTAATGTGTTTGTATTCCGAACTGAGATTATAGCGGACGCCCGCGGTTTCACCCGCGTATTTCTCGTTCCCGTGGAATATAAGAATACAAATTAGCCTATTTGCTTTTGTTTTTTTTTTTTTTATCAACTACAAGTTAGCCCTTGACTGCCATCACACCTGATGTTAAGTGATGATGCAGTCTAAGATGGAAGCGGGCTAACTTGTTAGAAGTGGGACGAAAATCCACACCCCTTTCGGTTTCTAAACGACATCGTACCGGAACGCTGAATCGCCTGGCGGTACGTCTTTGTCGGCTGGGTGGTAACTAACCACGGCGACAGCCTCCCACCAGCCAGACCATGACAAATTAAGAAAAATCTCAATCTGCCCCGCCGGGAATCGAACCCAGGACCTCCGTCTTATAAATCCACCGCGCATACCACTGCGCCACGGAGGTCATCAATAAGTCTTGCTAAAGTCAAGTAAAAGTAAATTAAATCGCGATACAAGGTGATTGAATGGCAAACACGTAATAAAAAAAGCTCATTTTAAATATTAGTCAGACAAAATATTCTTATTACTAAGTGATATTTAACAAAATTGTGGCTAATTAGTATCACTCAAACGCTTAATTAGCAAAGGGGAGACAACTCACAAAATTAACGCCTCGTGGGAACTGTGAGTTTGTGAAGTAGGGGCAGGTGCGAACATCTAAGTATGCTAATCCCGGAAAACTCACCCTTTGGGGACAAGGGAGATTTGCACCCGATTTTACACCTGAAGTTTGAAAATTATTAAGTTTATCCTTATTATCAGCCTACTTTAACCACCTTCATATTTTGCATTATTGAAGTGAAACTTCTTTATCGGGGTTGGAAAAAAATTTAGTGTAACATTTTTTCGTTACGCGTCACATTTTTCCGTTAAGCGCCATCTTTGACTTATGGAAGTGACGTGATAAATATATATATATATATATATATATATATATATATATATATATATATATATGTTATATTGAGGTGATCAGCAAAATCAAAGGGTTTATTTTAATTCTAATTCCAGTGAATTTCTAAAAAAAAGTAAGTAATTACGACATCAATGATAGTAATAATTCTATTACAATTAATGAAATTCAATAATAATCTTTGTAGTAATAAGCTAAAATGAAATAATTGTAGAATTTTTTTTTATGTCTATGATAATAAAAGCCTTTTAGTACACTTAATCTAATTTAACTTTATTTAACCAATTTCTGTAAAGTTTTAATAGTAAATAATTTTTTGAAAAATAACGTCATAAAAAAGTTTCACTTCTTACGAGTGTGCGCTAGTACACGCACACATTTTAAATAAATAAATATAAATAAATATTATAGGACAATTACACACATCGCTATATAGCCCCAAAGTAAGCGTAGGTAGCTTGTGTTATGGGTACTATGATAACTGATGAATATTTTATATATATTTATAACATATAGATAAACACCCAGAAACTAGAAAATATCCAAGCTCATCACACAAACATTTTTCCAGATGTGGGAATAGAACCCACAGCCAAGGAAGCAGAAGCAGGGTCACTACCCACTGCGCCAATCGGCCGTGCATTGCCTACTAGCATTCGATAGAGCTGGCAATATTTCGGCGAACCTTTTGACGGCGCAATATTTTGACGGTCTCTGTAGCGCAGTGGTATGTGCGATGGATATATAAGACGGAGGTCCTGGGTTCGATTCCCGGTGGGGCACATTGAGATTTTTCTTAATTTGTCTTGGTCTGGCTGTTGGGAGACTTACCGTGGTTAGTTATCACCCTACCGACAGGCGACTTAGTGTTCCGGTACGATGACGTGTAGAAACCGAAAGGAGTGGGGATTTTATCCTACTACTACCTAACAAGTTATCCCGCTTCCATCTTAGATTGCATCATCACTTAACATCAGGTGTGATAGCAGTCAAAAGCTAACTTGTAGTCGAAAAAAACCTACACAATTTGCATTACTATATTAAAGCCAAACTCAATTGAGAATGCTTGTCAACAAACAAATTTAAAATGAAGGTAGAAAATGCAACACATTTTATGTCTAATAAATTTAAAATTATGTTTTGTTTTTTATTGAATCTTATTTAAAAGATATTGAATATATTAATCTAATCTAATTTATTGTCAAGAATTCGTTATTAACAAGTTAACTAAAAATATTAGGTGCAAAATGACTAGTGATTTTCCTCCATTTTTAATTTGTTTGTTGACAAGCATTCTCAATCGAGTTTGGCTTTAGTATAGCAATCGATAGTGCTGGCAATATTCAGCGAACCTTTTCAATATGGCGGAATATTAAAAAAACATGCTCAACTTCAAAGAATAAAAAAGCACATTCAAAGGTGCGATAGTATTTTAAAGCTAATTTCCTTTGGTTAATTACCCAGAATTACCAAGAAACAACGCGTAAACGGGAAAAATTAAAAAGATTTAAATACGCTCATTCTCTTTAACGTCCTTTTTATTACGTCGCTGAGCGAAAAAACAATTACGCAGCGTACGGAACCTTTGTTAGGCCCATTACGATATTACCACTTCATGTTATAATATATTTTTCTACACATATTATAAACTTCAATTATAATATTAACACATAACCACAATATTTATATTATATATTTATACATAACCACAATAATTATAATTTCGAACACGTCTCTCATTAATTTATTTTTTTTTTTTTAATTTTTCGACAATGATTTTTGTAAGAAGTATAGAATACATTAATAAAATAAGATAGTGCACAGTTCGGTCCTCTTGTTCTAGACCTAGAAGGCTCGGCAGTCATGGTTTTAAAGCCTTTATTAAGCGCAAGCTCTTTTTTTGACGACCTCCGTGGCTCAGTGGTGTGCGCGGTGGATTTATAAGACGGAGGTCCTGGGTTCGATTCCCGATGGGGCACATTGAGATTTTTCTTAATTTGTCTTGGTCTGGCTGGTGGGAGACTTTCGCCGTGGCTAGTTACTACCCTACCGACAAAGATGTACCGCCAAGCGAATTAGCGTTCCGGTACGATGTCGTGTAGAAACCGAAAAGCGCGTTCCTCCGTAACCTGCATCTTCGCTTGCTATCACGCGTGATCGTAACCAAGCGCTGGTCTATACAGTATAAAAAAATAACGATAAAAAGCTTGACGGCCGAGTGGCACACTGGGTAGTGACCCTGCTTATGCTTCCTTGGCTGTGGGTTCGATTCCCACATCTGGAAAATGTTTGTGTGATGAGCATGGATGTTTTCTAGTGTCTGGGTGTTTATCTAAGTTTAATTATTATATTATAAGTATTTATGTATAGTATATAGAAAAGTATTCATCAGTTATCATAGCACCCAAAACACAAGCTACTTACGAGTACGCTTACTTTGGGGCTATATAGCGATGTGTGTAATCGTCCTGTATTTATTTATTTATTTATTTATTTATTTGATAATGCTCTATATTACTAGGTATATTTATTATCTTTAAACAATATTGCATAAAAATTTTTAAATAAAAATAGAACCGACTCAAAACGCACTAAAAGGTAAAAAATAACTGTGTCATTTATTTGCTTTAAATTACTTAAGCATATCTATGAAGTCGGTGCCAGCCAAGTTTAAGGAACCTTTATTTTACGTAGTAAAGCATTTTGTGGGTCTAGGTAACGTCCTTAAAGTAGAAACCTTGGCTGGCACCGACTCCTAGATATGCTTAACTAATATAAAGCAACTAAATGACACAGTTATTTTTTACCTTTTAGTGCGTTTTGAGTCGGTTCTATTTTTATTTCTTACTTTTTAGTGATTTATCGCCACGTATCGTACTCGTAATATACTGTCATAGTATATTATACGGCACTAGTAGCCAAAAAGCTACCGACACCGAGACAAAAACCGTAATCGCTGTAAGCGTGCCTCCAAAATTTGAAGAGTTCCTTCAATTTCCCCAGGATATCCTCATCAGATCCTAACATGATGACAATGGAAACACCTTGGAAGTATGCCCTTTCTAATAAAAAAAGAATTATCAAAATCGGACAACTCTGTAAAAAGTTATGCGTGGTCATACATAAAAAAAAAACAAATATACGTATCGACTTGAGAACCTCCTCCGTTTTTTTTTTCGTCGGTTAAAAAATGGTGATAAAGAAGATCCTGCCTGTGTTTGTAATGGGCTCTTCTCGGACCAAGGCGCATTTGGTAACTTCGAAGCTTTTATTTTAAGTGTATGACCATAAATTATAATTGCATAGCATTTATATTTGCATATTAATTTATCATGATAAGTGCCAGTAAACTAGGCCCGTTAAAAATAAATTTATTTACTTATTTGCTTATTAACATAGTCTATAATAGAGATAGATACAGTCTTATAATAGTTCGGTCTCCGTAGTTTAAACTATAAGATCATTTAAAAGGATCTTTTGACGTCACTCGAATCACTAATGAATCGACTAATTTTACTTAACAGTTTTATTATATTTTCTTTCGTCCTTCAGTCGTTATGCAATGAATGAATGAATGAAAAAAGACGGTAAAAACAATCAGGCACGGAACTCGTGCCTTTGTGCAGTCCATTACGTTATTACGCCCTCAGGTTATAAACTTGCATGGTTGGAACGCGTCATACGAATACCGTGAAATGAAAATAACTTATTTACTTAGCTATACAAGTAAATTAGTAAATAAATTACTACAACTTTATTCAGACCTAAAACTTTTTAAAATACTTTACTATATATTTTTATCTCATTTGTTTTTTTTTATATACTCGTGTCACTGCCTTTACGGCTTCGGATTTTAAGCCTTATATTTTTTGTCTGGTGGGAGGTTTCGGTCGTGGCTATAACCGCAACGATAAATCGCTTAGCTGTATGTCTTTGTCGGTAGAGCGGTACTAGCCAATGCAAACGCCTCCCAGCAGTCCTAGAATCAAGTTACCAAATGCGCCTTGGTCCGAGAAGAGCCCATTACAAACACAGGCAGGATCTTTTTTTAAAATCGTAATCGGTTCAGCTGGGAATCGAACCTAAGACCTTCGTCTTATAAATCCACTGTACTACTGAGGTCGTCAATTGCGTTCTGTCCCCAAATATCCCTACCATTGTGGAACTTATACCCACCAATCTACAATATTTTGGGTTGGCAAGCTTTTGACTTACTTTCGCATTTCTATAATGTGTTTGTATGTTTGTATGTGTAGCTAGTATGCAAGTAGGTACGTATGGGACAGATGTGATTGCTCACAAAGCGGAGCGAGCCGCGGCGCGCAATTATATTTATTATTTAAGCAACAACTGTAGCTAGATTGTCTCGTTGTTTATTTAACGGAATTGTTTTCATGCTCTCTGCGGGAAATGAGATCTGTAGCCGGTGGTATTTTACTGAGGGTACGGTACCTGCCGACTATCATCATGATTATCGGCCTATTTTGACGGCCGAGTGGCGCAGTGGGTAGTGCCCTGCTTCTGCGTCCTTGGCTGTGGGTTCGATTCCCACATCTAGAAAATGTTTCTGTGATGAGCATGGATGTTTTCCAGTGTCTGGGTGTTTATCTATATATTATAAGTATTTATGTATAATATATATAAAAATATTAATCTGTTATCATAGCACCCATAACACTAGCTACTTACGAGTACGCTTACTTTGGGGCTATATAGCGTTATGTGTAATTGTCCTATAATATTATAATATTAAATATTATTAATATTATTTTAACGGCCCACAAGGCCAGATCTCTTCTTCCACCCAAATCCACCACCCTGCCCTTATGCATATTGGTGGGTTAAGGGAGAAAACTTTGACTTTGACTTTGTAACTCTTTCAGATGTTAATTATAATGGCCGGGACGACGGGTTTGATGTGCTCTGTGAAACTTACCGCAGGGTATCATTATCAGCCTATTGTTGATGCGGGATTTTGAAATAATATTTCGATGTATTCAAAATCATTTTATTTCTTTTGTTAATCTTTTTTCTACCGCCGCATCGGAAAAAGCAGTCCGTGCCAAGAAAAGATGCGGCCAGAAAAACTCGACACATGCTCTTTTAAGCAGTTAAATATTACATATACATTTTATTTAATAATAATCATTACACTAAAAACATGCATACTTTGTAACAATAAAAAGAACAGTAAGTTTCACTACTCGCGACTATTCTGACATGTCAATTCCTATAATTTATTTTAGACCTGGAATCAAGTCCTTTCAGTTATTACATCATATGACGGTCGACAGACATTATCTTACGTTACCATAGACAATATCGTATTGTATTGTCTATGGTAACAATTGTAATATTTTAAAATGCTAACACTATTAACAGCCTACTACAAGGCTCGCTTCTTATAGGAGAGGGGATATGGAGCGTAGACCCACCACGCTGCGCCAATGCGGATTGCCGGGTTTAGGGTGATAAAGGTTAATTATTTTAACGATTACAATCAGATGTTGCTGACGGTAATCAGGGCCGACAGTTTAACGTGTTCTCCGAGGCACTGGGATGTCACCATCAACTCCCTGGCTCCAGGCTTGGAATGTACTGAAAATACGTTAAAGAATGAAAAAGATAGAATTATTCCGTAAACCGATCCAGGATCAAACCTAGGACCTCGTGATCAGAGCCACGTAGGCTAAACAGTAGACCAAGTAGTCGGTCACCTGGGGTTATACGTAATACTTACTACCTTAATATACTTACTACCTAAATAATAAGTAACTGCGAAATGAAATAAATTTTCTTACTAAGAACTTTAAAAGGAAAACAAAAGTTAAATATTTTAATTGTAAAACCCAGGATTCGAACCCAATACCTACCTCGTGATCAATTTTGTATTACCTTGATATATATGACCTTGATATATTTGACCCTTCTGCTTCCTTCGCTGTGGGTTCGATTCCTACATCTGGAAAATGTTTGTGTGATGAGCATGGATGTTTTCCAGTGTCTGGGTGTTTATCTATATATTTATTATAAGTATTTATGTATAATATATGCTAAAATATTCATCACTTATCATAGTACATAACACAAGCTACCTACGCTTGCTTCGGGGCTATATAGCGATGTGTGTAATTGTCCTATAATAATATAAATATATATGTATATTATCCTTTGTATCAAACAATCCACTTGTTGTGGTTTTTGAACGTGAAATTCGATGCTAAAGTATTTAATATTTTACAATTAAAATTATATCATGAAGTTCGCAAACTAAGCTAAAATCGGAATCAACAACAATTTGCATACGCCACATCAAATATCTACCGTTTAACAGTCAGAGTTGAAACTTTACCCGCATTATGTTAGGAATCCTTGTTGCCTCGAGGTGACCACAGGCAGGGAGGTAAAAATAAAATATTGTTTATTTCAATTTTACCCACAAAATATATATTATATTACCAGGGGCGTAGCTACAGCCGTATCTGCCGTATCAATATACGAGGCCGCCGGACCACGGGGGCCCCCAAAGTGTGAACTATTGTCCATAGAGGCAAGAACTTTAGAAAAACTAAAATCATCGTCAGCCATAAATGATTAATAAATCAGTTTGCCGAAAAAAAGGCAAGGAGAGTGATATAATATTTGGCTGGTGGGAGGCTATCGCTGTGGCTAGTTACCACCCTACCGACAAAGACGTATCGCCAAGTGATTTAACGTTCCGGTACGATGTCGTGTAGAAACCGAAAGGGGTGTGGATTTTCGTCTCACTCCTAACAAGTTAGCCCGCTTTCATCTTAGACTGCATCATCCCTTAACATCAGGTGTGACAGAAGTCCAGGGCCAACTTGTAGTCGATAAAAAAAAAATATTTAAAATTTGATTTTTATTTGTAAAATGGTTAAATTGTTTGGAGGCCCTTATATGAGGGTAATATTTTCACAATATTTTTTTTCTTTTGTGAAAAATCTTTACCCCCATATAAGGGCCTCCAAACAAATTTTTTATACGGGGCCCCGACAAGGCACGCTACGCCTATAATATTACCCATATTATATATAAATTTTATATTCGACATGTCTGCCTGTCTACCTTTCAATAATTGAGTCAAATAACTCTTCAGAATTTAATCTTTAGGTTTAGATATTATAATAGAAAACTTGGTGAAAAACATGAACTAATCCTAAGCCCGCCTCCTCTCTCATTGGAGCTGAGTAGTGGGTCTAAGCTGATTAAAAATATTTATTATGATGTTAAAAGCTTTTTGTGAAGGCGCTTGTTCATAAAAGAACAGAGGACACTCACATTCTTTCCCTTCTGTACAATGTCCTGTTCAATCCTACTGCTCCAATATACCTAAAAGAGCGATTTCATTTCCTCCATTCCACTCACTGTCGCTCTCTTAGATCTGAAGATAACCTAGTCCTAAAAATTCCCTCTCACAACACTTCCTTCTACTCTAAATCCTTCTCTGTGAAAGCTGCTCGGCGGAATCGGAATGCTCGGTGAATGTGCACTTCTATCCCCCATAACCTCGTTTTGATTCCACTATATTATTACGCATTAATTTATCTTTTTATACTAAATTTTAACTATTTTGTTACCGTCTCTTGATGATACCGATGAACTTTCCTCTCCAATATTGGTTATCTGGAAGAGATCGCTCATTAGCGATAAGACCGCCAATTGTACATTGTTTTTATTCCTAATCCTATTTTCTATTTTGTAAGCTCTTTTCTTTGGTGTACAATAAAGAATATTTCATTCATTCATTCATACCACAAGTCACTATTTTTATCACGATGCTATTTTCTGCCAGAAGTTTTGGGGTTAAAAAAGCGGAGTTGCTGGTACAATAATAGCCACGGGTTGTTTAGATAGTGACAAAACTCTGAAATCTTTTCCACTTTTTCACTAAAGTTTGCTGATTTTTATTATTTCCCCCTTCAAGTAGCCATACCCCTTCCAACACTTTTTTATTCCTTATTATATTATAGTTTTATCGTGTAGTATAGTGGTAGAGTCACTACAAATAGTCTAATTTGACGTTTTAAAAGTGCTTCTAATTAACCTACTTGAAACAAATGAATTTGAATTTATATTATTATTGTTATTTCTTTTTTATCGATTACAAGTTGGCCCTTGACTGCTATTACATCTGATGTTAAGTGATGATGCAATCGAAGATGGGAGCGGGCTAACTTGTTAGGAGTGGGACGAAAATCCACACCCCTTTCTGTTTCTACACGACATCGTACCGGAACGCTAAGTCGCTTGGCGGTACGTCTTTGTCGGTAGGGTGGGCGAGCCTCCCACCAGCCAGACCTAGACAAATTAAGGAAATGCTGTCCCGCCGGGAATCGAACCCAGGACCTCCGTCTTATGAATCCACCGCGCATATCACTGCGCCACGGAGGTCGTTAAAATTATATATATTATTTATTTATTAGTAGGTACAACAATAGCCGAACAGATGAGCATCAAACCTCACACCTCTCGGTGGAGCTACATTGAATGAATGTGGTTGTATAACAGAAAGAAAACAATTCCATTCTAAGTTACTTATTAGTAAAGCAACACTAACATTGCCTCGTATTTATGTATTCATTAATGTCTTTCTATGCATGCTCACTTGGGCGTCGACCGCTTGTGCATTACATACGACATTGAAACGAGAAAAATACGACATAAAATCACTGGCTTAATAAAATATCTCTCTTAATAGTCTCTACTTGTATATAGTTGTACTAAAAAATTATTATTCTAAAAACAAAAAACCCGTAGAAGAAACCCGCGTAGAAGTTGATCCTTGTTTTTCTCTTTTTAGTTCATAACTTCTATGCAGTCGGGTTTTTTGTTTTTATAATAATAATTTTATTTGAGTTTTTTTTGTTTTAGTTTATGGTATAGAAATGATACGGTACACTTTTTGCCATTTTTTGTTAAAACGGCAATATAAACACGATATGATATTTATATTTTTGAAATGGTCTTTTCACACATCCCCCCTTTTTTCCACCATTTTGAAAATTTATATAACCTATGTCACTACCAAAATTTTAACAAATTCAACGACATCTCACCTGTCAAAATCCGTTCAGTCATTTAGGCTGTAGCGTGTGCCGCAGAAATGGACATACATACATACATACATACACTCGAAAAACATAACCCTCCTTCTGACGCAGTCGGGTAAAAATAGAACTCTTAGTATGCTAATTGTCAGTTTTCCAGTTAACATGAGTTGATCATAAGACCAATAACATACACAGGGTTTACCCCAGTACGAAATTTATGTAAAAACCATGTAGAGATAATTAATGAAAGGAGACTTACGAAAGGAATTTATAAAACGAGAGTGAATGGAAATATTTGAAGGTGAAGACCAAGGCGATCCTTCCTGGACCAAATCCAGGATATTCTGATTGCAGGGCAGGTCAAAAGTACCCTAAACAGACGTATTTGTATGAAAGGTTTAATTATATTTAAAGACGCGAGATATATGCAAGGATCGTGGCAAGTGGAAGGACGAGGTAGGACGAGGACCTACCGCTATCCCTATGAGAGTGAGGCTTGATAGTATATTATACTGTTTGTAAGTGGCGGTTCCGATGCTACTTCTTCTTTTTTTTATACCACCACGACCATTGTGTACATCAATCATCACCTGATATAGGCTCCTGCTTGCTCTATGCATCCAGGTGAACTCTCAGAAGTTCAGTGAATGCTCTGATATCTTGTCGGTTTCGGATCGGTCGCAGTGTACAAGCGCACAGAGTCGCACTCGGCAGCAAGGTATTGAATTCTACATAGCACACTGGCGAAGTAAATATTGGATGACTTAATTATACGGGATAAGACGCCCGTCTTGAGAGCAACTCGGATGAGATTACTCGATACTGCTGCTGGCCTTGTATGTACATTTTGTACTACAATAGTTAACTGCCCTAAAAATACAAATTGCGCTTTATAACTACTTGGCATTTTTTTTAATAAAATAAGCTCACGCCCGACCACGATCTGTAATTCTTAGTCCATAAGTACGTACTTATGGTAGAAGCATGGACTGACAAAATCTTGAATGTAACAAAATACGTGGAGATAAATTGATTGGTTTTCATCTGAACACAAAGAGTAGAAATCAATTAATAATTTTATGTAATAATATATTTTTATATTTTATTGACTACAAGTTGGCCCTTGACTGCCATCACATCTGATGTTAAGTGATGATGCAATCTAAGATGAAAGCGGGCTAACTTGTTAGGAGTAGGATGAAATCCACACCCCTTTCGGTTTCTAGACGACATCGTACCGGAACGTTAATACGCTTGGCGGTACGTCTTTGTCGGTAGGGTGGTAACTAGCCACGGCGAAAAGCCTCTTACCAGCTAGACCAAGACAAATTAAGAAAAATCTCAATTTGCTCCGCCGGGAATCGAACCCAGGACCTCCGTCATTATAAATCCACCGCGCATACCACTGCGCCACGGAGGTCGTCGAATATTTAAGATTGTAAAAAATTCTTTATATGAAAAGAGCGAGTGTTTAGTTTCTTGCAGATTCTTTTCAGCAGAACATGCCTTTCGAGCCGGTGGCAGAGTCACTACAAAAATTAACTTGAAATGAGGACCTCTCATACTAAAATGCAGCAAATGTTTATGCTATTACAGAAACATACATAGAGTTTTACAATCCACTAACTTAAAAATAAAAAAAATACTACTTAAAAATAATATGAAGAATTCTGAGCGCTGAACGATGAGTGCCGGTGTACGGACAAATTCAGTTGAGTTTTAGTTGCACCGTTTTTAACCCCCGACGCAAAAACGACGGGGTGTTATAAATTTGACGTGTCTGTGTAAATGTATGTGTATGTGTCTGTCTGTGGCATCGTAACTCCCAAACGGATGATCCGATTTTAATGCGGTTTTTTTTGTTTGAAAGGTATATCAGTCGAGAGTGCTCTTGTGCGAATGTTTGGTAGAAATCGGTTCAGGTCTTCAAGGTCATCAGGTCGTTTGTTAGGTGTGATAGAAATGTTACACGCTCAGTTTGCTTGATAGCATGTGTGTGATCTGACATTTGAAACACTAATGTCTTCTGGAACCACTGAGCTGGTCTGATGATAAGACTCGAAGGTAGCAGACGTAACCCTGGTCTACCTTATTAGTAAACCCATCGAGTTTGGGCTCGTTGAATTTGTCTTGACTGGTTCTTTTCATGTTTCTAATAGACGAGGACCTGATGCTGGAAATGGGATGTGGCATATGAAACCCTGGAATGCCGGAATGAAACGGATAAACCGATTCATATTTTTGCTGAAGAATGACCAAAGTTTAATCTTTATTTGGGTCGGGAGTTTTTTTAATTTAGTTATAGTAATAATAAAAGTTAGCATTAAAATGTATATTTTTCTTAAATAAATAAAATAAATAAACCGTGACGTAGTCCAGTAAGACCAAAACACTAGTGTCTTGGTAATAAGGTGCACTATTAGCTAGCAGGGTTCTCTCTGAATTAAACGCGTGTTATTCCTTTGAATGTTTATTGCCAACTAACTTAATATTAATTATACAAGATCAAGCGCTTCAATGCAGCGCTTTGAGTAAACATGCCGCCCACCAAAAGGTCTGTGAAGGGCTTTTATTACATTGGTATATTGCATTGAATCATTCATAATGATAGATATATAACTTCATTGTAATAATTTCATTTTTAGTACAAAATTAAATATCAAACTTAACATTAATTACATTATAACAATTATCTAAATCATTTATTATTCATTAATATCTATTGGCAAAAGACATAATTTATTGAAAGAACGTTGGACGATACTGTCACCACTTTTGACACTGTATACTCGAGTGACTCCATCATTACCAGGGTGTTTTCCAGTGATGCGACCTAGCATCCATTTGCCTGGTGGCAAGTTGTCACTCTTGATGGTTACGATCTGACCGATATCTAACTCCTTTGTCTTTCTATACCATTTAGTACGTTGTTGAAGTCTTGTTAGATATTCGGATTGCCATCTTCGCCAGAAGTCTTGCAATAATTTTTGTAGGCGCTGCCATCTCGATAGGTACGTCATAGAAATGTTTTCCAGACTAGGGCTTGGAATGGTGTTAAGTGATTCACCGACTAAGAAATGAGCTGGCGTGAGCGGAGATGCATCATCCTTTTCATCCATTTGGCACAGCGGTCGTGAATTAAGACATGCCTCAATTTGGCACAGAAGGGTGGACATTTCTTCATAGGTTAAGTTGGATTGCAATATCCTCTTCAGGTGGTATTTCATGGATTTAACACCAGCCTCCCATAATCCGCCCATGTGAGGACTGTATGCTGGTATGAAGTGCCATTGAGTGCCTTCGAGGGCAAGAGATTCGGCTATTTGACCGTCAAATTCCAGCTTTGCTTCTGTCCAAGCTGCGACTAGTTCTTTATTAGCACCAATGAACGTTCGACCCTGGTCACTCCACATATGAGCACATTTTCCGCGACGTGCCGTAAATCTTTTCATTGCTCCTATAAATGATTCTGACGTCATGTCACCAACAAGCTCAAGATGAATGGCCTTTGTAGACATACAAACGAAGATACAAATGTATGCTTTTGTAGTTCTCATTCCTCTACCCTTAGAAGAGAGGACTTGGTAGGGTCCAGCGAAATCTGCGCCACAATTCAAGAACGCTCTTGTTGGAGTTACTCTTTCACGAGGTAAGTCTCCCATAAGCTGGGATTTCACTGCAGCCTTTTGCTTAGCACATATCAAACATTTTCTAAATTTTAACTTGACTAAATTTTTTGATTTCAGGATCCAATACTTCAGTCGTAAATATCCCAACATCAGTTGTGGTCCCCCATGCAGTGTTTTCAAATGTGCATCATCGACAAGAAGCTTAGATAGGTAAGTATCATGACTTAATATTACAGGATTTCGTGTATCTTCATTCACGTCAGCGTGCCGCAGCCGACCGCCCACCCTGAGGACATCATCACCATCAAGGTAAGGATTTAAACTTTTTAATTTGCTTTTAGCTTGTACTTCTCCTTTAGTTTTAAGATTGTGTATATCTTCTTTAAAGCTTTGTTGCTGGGTCAGCTTAATGCATATTTTTAATGCATCATCTAATTCGCTTGTAGTAATTACTGTATCTTTATCCTGTAACTGCTTTCCCTTTAAAAATCTTTTACTATAGCTTATAACTTTGAGTAGTTCTGCCAGATCATCACAAATTTCAAATTTGTTTATTAAACTTGCTTTATCATTTTCAGTTTTCAGGTTGACTTCTATAACTTTCTTTCCTTCCAGGTTTGTATTTGTATTAATTGGTCTACTGAATTCGATTACTTCATTATTCAACCATTCAGGGCCATTCCACCAGATTCTATTTTCTTTGAGATCTTGTAAAGGCATACCTCTTGAGGCTAAATCAGCGGGGTTGTCTTGCGATTGAACATGATACCAATTCTGATTTCCAATATCTTCCAAGATCTCAACCACTCTATTTCTTACATAAGTATTCCATCTTGCAGGATCTCCAAATAGCCAGGACAGTACTATGGTGGAATCTGTCCACGCATATATCTGAGAGGTAGGTATGTTCATGGCTTCCTTGATTTGTTTTAAAAGACCAGCAAGCAGGACAGCACGGTTTAGTTCAAGACGAGGTAAGGATTTAGCCTTCATTGATGCTACTCGTGTTTTAGCTGCTATGATTGTCGTTTTGACTTCTCCTTCTAAGGTGAGTACTCTCATATAAGCAACTGCACCGTAGGCGCGATTGGATGCATCACAGAAGCCATGGACCGAAGCATTTTTCATCGAGGATTCAGATGTTTGCAGCCATCGATTTATCTCTATGTCAAGTAAGCCTTGAAAACTATTTCTTAAAGTTATCCATTCCTCAGCAATCTCCTCTGTTACTTTATCATCCCATGCCATGCCTTGTAACCATAATTTTTGAATCAGTAACTTTGTCGGCAAGATTGATGGTGCTAACCAGCCTAGTGGATCAAACAACCTTTGAACATCAGATAGGATTGTTCTTTTTGTTATAGATTCAGTTAAAGCAGGTAAGTTGAGGTTGTATTGAAATTTGTCTGTTCCAATATTCCAATTTAATCCTAATGCTCTTATATTACCATCTATGTGGATCTCTAAATTCACCTTGGTGCTTCTTTGGGCAAGATCAAATTGTTTCAGGAATTCTGCATTATTAGAACACCATTTTTGTAAAATAAAACCTCCTCTTCGCAATATGGAATCTATTTCTTTCGCAGTCTTGATGGCTTCTTGCAGGTTATCCTTCCCAGACATAAGATCGTCCATGTAAAAGTCTTGTCTGATTATTTGTGCTGCGTCGGGATGATCATAACCTTCGTCTGCGGCAACCTGATGCAGCGTTCGAACGGCTAGATACGGAGCTGAAGCTGTCCCAAACGTCACTCTTCCGAGTCTATAGTCTTTTACAGGTTCATCTTTGTTCTTACGCCAGAGGATTCTTTGTAGATTGCTATCTTCTTTAGTTACGAGAACCTGGCGATACATTTTTTGTATATCAGCCACAAAACATACTTTTTTCATACGCCATCTTAGAATTAAGCTTCTCATGTCATCTTGTAGTTGAGGTACTACCTACAAGTAATTCGTCATTAAGAGATACTTGATTCGATCCCTTTTGCGATGCATTAAATACTGGCCTCACTTTGCTTGTTTCCTTTTCATATTTAATGACAGCGTGGTGTGGTAGGTACACGGCAGGAACTTGCATTTCTTCTTTCGGCACCTCTTCCATATGATTTAAAGTTTTGTACTCTTCCATTATTTTTATGTATTCATTTTTTAATTTCTCATCTTTCTCTAAGCATCTTTCTAATTGATATAATCTTTTTAAAGCTATGTCTCTTGTGTTTCCTTCAATACACTTTAGTTTTTCTGTTTTTGTTGGCAATTTTACAACATACCTTCCCTCATCTGATCTGGTGGTTGTAGTTTTGTATATTTCTTCACATTTTCTTTCCTCAGGGGTGGGTTTTTTAGTCTCATTTTTTTCTTGTTCCCACATGTTCCTGAGCATATTGTCCAAATCTAGACTCAGGTGTAGGCTTATTATTTCATCCCCTTGTTCGTGCACTGTCCCAAATAGGATCCAACCCAGGCTGGTGTTTTGGGCGCATGGAGTTCCTGGGGGGCCCTTGATTATTTCGCTCTTCATAATTTGGGAACATACATCGACACCTAGCAACATGTCTACTCGTCCTGGTTGTGTAAAGCTTGGATCTGCCAGAACGAGACCTTGTATGTGCGGCCAGGTGTTGTTCATTATTTTCTTGGTTGGCAACTTTGTGATGAGATGAGTGGGTATTATATACGTCTTAATGTTTAGCTTAAATTCTTCATCATGTGTGGATAAGACGTTTAGTTGTGTACTTTGTTTTACATTTGTGTGTGTTGAGCCAATTCCTGTTATAGTTCCATTAACCTTTGACCTTTTCAATTTTAGCAATTGGATAGCTCGTTCACTCACAAAACTTGCTTGAGAACCGGTGTCAATAAGTGCTCTCACCATTGAGTAGTGGCCATTGTCATCCATAATTTTGACTACTGCTGTGGCTAACAACGCAGTACTAGCAGGCTTTCTATGATGTGTCAATTTGGTGTTAACTAGTACTTCGTCCTTAGTTACAGTCGGTTGTGAAGGCTCCGATGTAACTGGTGACTTAGTTTGATGGACGAGAGTATGGTGCCTTTTATGGCACCGCCTGCAATGTTGAGGTACTCTGCATAAAATAGCACTGTGCCCGGGAGATAGACAATTAAAACATACATTGTTATCTTTTACGTAAATACCTCTATCTTCCGGTGTAAGTTTTGCGAATTCAGGACAATGGCTTAATGTGTGATCACCCTTGCATCGTACGCATGATTTTGGTTTACTTGTAATGTGAAATACCTTTTCTTTAGTGGAGTTTGTGGCCTTTTCTCTAGTCGTTGTTGGCGTTACTAGCTCTAATGTTCTAAATTTAGTTTGTAGAAATTTTTCTAAGTCTTTCCAGGTAGGTAACTCTTCGTGATTGTCTTTGTGAGCAAAATCTTCCCACTGTTTATGTGACTCTGGGTCCAACTTCTGTACTATAAGAAATATAATTATAGGATCCCAAGAGTCGGTGTTTATATTTTGATTATTTAATCCCTTTATTATTTCATTTGTAGTATCTAACAGGTATTTAAGGTGTTGAGCGGACTGTAATGTTGTGTTGGGCCTTTTCATAGATGTAAGTCTTTTTAATAAGGAATTAGTAATTAAACGTCTGTTACCATACCTATTTTGTAACGACTCCCATGCAACTAAATAATTACTTTGTGTTACTTGGATGTTTTTTAATAATATTGCAGCTTCGCCTGTGAGACTAGTTTTCAAGTAGTGCAGTCGTTGTACATCACTTAAAGATTCGTTTTCGTGCACCAACGACATAAATAAATCCTTATAGGTAGGCCACTCATCGTAATTTCCCCCATATACCGGTAAATTGATTTTTGGGAGGCACACATTTGTTTTGATACCTACTATATTCGTTGAGGATGTGGATGTATTGTTTACATCTGCCATAGAAGACAACATGTCTTTTAAATCCCCCTGTAATACATTGTACAGCTCCTCGTATATAAAAAATTCTTCATTTAGGAAATATGGTAACGTTCCTTTGTATTCCTTTGGTGTAATTTTAACCAAATCGTGGTGTGCGCGTTTAAAGGTGGTCCAATAATCTTCTATTATCTGGATACGCGCTTCTATATATCCTCTCGTTAAACGCGATTTGGGGCACTTTTTTAAATTTGATTGAGTTTTTCGTAGTAAAGTTGCTGTATCTTCCAAAACTGCTAAAACGTGTGTTTGATCTTGTGTAGGAGGCATTTTTTTATTCACTTTCCACTAAACAAGTATTAATAAATGTCTAAAATGCGTAAATGCAATCTTTTGTTATGTACAAATAGTCTAAACGTAATAACTTAGCGCAGTATTCAGTTCACTTTAACTTGTATGTCAACACGTTGACCTTCACTGGTTGCCTTTCACTAATCTATGCATTCGGCTCGATTTCGACCATATGTCTTGGTAATAAGGTGCACTATTAGCTAGCAGGGTTCTCTCTGAATTAAACGCGTGTTATTCCTTTGAATGTTTATTGCCAACTAACTTAATATTAATTATACAAGATCAAGCGCTTCAATGCAGCGCTTTGAGTAAACAACTAGTTTTAACAAAAAAAAATATGTTCAACTAATATTAATGAATCCAAAATGAGGCGGCAAGTCCATTCAAAGGCATTAATTAGGTGAAGTAATTAATTCTTATTAGCTCGAAACAAAACGTTAACGAGAGACCGTGACTTGTGTATTCATGTTTATGTTTATAATGAAAGTCAGATAAGCGTTATCATTTCCCTGTAAACAGGGTTGTGACGTCATATTAGTTGGAAAATTCATAACCCTAAAGGTCGGCGAATAACGAGATTTTATTTATATTTTTTCATTTTGTAACCTATCAAAATAGTGAAAATCTATTATAATATAATATCTATTAAAATAATGACAACTTCAACGAAAAAAATTATGAAGAAAACTAATTTCTTCATACATTTTGTGTTAGAGGTCGCTCTTGGTATCACTTGCGTAGTTCTTGACCCCGTAAAAATTGCGGGATCAAAAGTAGTCTGTGTTATTCTCATATATAAGCTGTATTACTGTAAAGTATCATTAAAATCTATTTAGTAATTTTTGCGTGAAAAGTAACAAACGTCCATCCATCTTTACTTATAAACTTTTGCATTTATAATATTTTGACGACCTCCGTGGCGCGTGTATGCGTGGTGGATTTATAAGACGGAGGTCCTGGGTTCGATTCCCGGCGGGATAGATTGAGATTTTCTTAATTTGTCTTAGTCTGGCTGGTGGGAGGCTTTCGCCGTGGCTAGTTATCACCCTACCGACAAAGACGTACCGCCAAGCGATTTAGCGTTCCGGTACAATGTCGTGTAGAAACTGATAGGAGTGTGGATTTTATCCTACTCCTAACAAGTTAGCCCTTCCATCTTAGATTGCATCATCACTTAACATCAAGTGTGATAGCAGTCAAGGGCCAACTTGTAGTCGATAAAAAAAATAGAATTGTATAGCTTCGTTGTCGATTGTCGATCTTGACAAGCTTGTTGCTTCATTACAGCTCAACGGCTGAACAGATGTGGATGAAATTTGGCACAGAGACATATTACGTCATCTTTTATTATACGCATAGCTAAGGTGCGGATTACACTTCCGAAGTCAGTTTTTCCTTATTCCTACAAGTTTGATATCTTTAAAACAAGAGTGAATAGGCTTTTTTTAAGCAAGTGCGTTCTACCTTAGACTGCATCTACATTTATCATCAGGTGAGATCGTGCTTAAGTGCGAGCTTATTACTATATATAAAAAAAGTTGACCTAAGCGAGTGAAACCTCGGGCACCGTACTAAAGTAATTAAAAGGTTAAAGACAGAATAACATATTTATAATGTGAGTAGGATCGGTCCCGTTTTACGCGTTTACGCGGTTTTTGCGTAACGACGTGTCATCCGGGCCGGGCCGTTTAATTTCCTTATTGTAACAAACAGACGCGCCGTTAATTTTTTTGCTACATTACCTAATGGATACTGTTATGTTTTAATACGGTCGGATTAGGAAACATTTTGGTTGAATGAAATATTGCTTGTTTCTTACTGACTTGTGGAAAGTAGGTTTTTTCGTGTAATTTATTATACTGATACAAAAATATAGGCTTAAAGTGTGTATTTTTGACGACCTCCGTGGCGCAGTGGTATGCGCGGTGGATTTATAAGACGGAGGTCCTGGGTTCGATACCAGGCGGGGCAGATTGAGATTTTTCTTAATTTGTCTTGGTCTGGCTGGTGGGAGGCTTTCGCCGTGGTTACTTACCACCCTACCGACAAAGACGTACCGCCAAGCGATTTAGCGTTCCGGTACGATGTCGTGTAGAAACCGAAAGGGGTGTGGATTTTCGTCCCACTCCTAACAAGTTAGCTTGCTTCCATCTGAGACTGCATCATCACTTAACATCAGGTGTGATAGCAGTCAAGGGCTTCATTAATATTCAATGAATAAAAAAATATGACGTCCGAAATTTTGCTTGTTTTTAATTGTCTTATAAAAAGGTTTTCGTGTAAAGACTGCTGAAAAAGTCAAAACGTTGACCTCTTTTTAAGAAACAAGATGGTCCACTAATAAAATGATAGCGACACAATTTTTTTATTACTCTGTACACGATGGAGTTGTGTAAAGTAACGTCAGCTTCTATTCAATACAAGTAATTACTATAAAGGGCCCAAGAAATCAGGCGGCAAATCGAAAAGTTCCTGAAAGCCATGAACAGAACACAATAATATCTAAAGTTTAATACCATTAAGTCGGCTGCGACGATAAACAAGTGATGACAATGCAGGGTAAATCCACTCAACTAAATTAACTCACTACCCACTTGCTACTGCATTAGACCGGCTCTTACAACGCACTGTAACAAGGGTACGAGGCTAAAGGAGTACAAGGGTATATCTAAATTATTTTTACCTGACAACTGCTATACACATTTACATTTTGTACTGTGTAATGAAAGCAGGATGTCATTGCCACTATTTATAATATTTTTAGCAACATCAGCAGAAGAGGTCAAAAGGCACAAGCAGCAAAAGAACATTAATAAAAATATCAACACATTTTTATTATAAAACTTCATTAAATCAAATCAAAATGAAACAATCAAAATTAAATAATAGTTAAAGTTACAGTAATTAGGCTGAAAACCATGCCTATGCTAGAACTGGAATTGATAATGTCCGCAATTTAATAAACCGTCCTTCATATAAGCCAAAAACGCTGCAGAGCAGTATTCTATTTTAAGATTTCCGTCTTTGGATTCTAGGCTTTTTGAGCTGTTGAACAGTGTTGCTAACAATATTATAATTTAACATTGTAAAAGTAGGGTTTATTTTCAAGTTTAAAATGCTCTTTTTTAGTACCTAATGCTCGGAGCAAATTTATAATCCACTAAATGTTACATTGAAAACCATCACCTAAGAAGAACTTCAAATCAAATTATGCTTTTTAAAATAGTCAGGTAATAATTTTATATATCAAAAAATTGTTAATAAAACTCGTATATTGTAATTTTAAATTAACTAAAATCATATTATTACTTCATAATTTGGTTTTCTGACAAATTTTATATATTTTTTATTTATAACAATTGTGAACACAATCTTCCTTAACTTACTCAAATTGGGTATCTCTCATCGACTGCATAACGCAAAAAAGTACTATTTACTGCTGATATCTGTCTGAGATGTAATAAATTAAAGAAACTTAAATGATTTGGTGAGAAGATGTAAAACCTAAGGCCTGTACCTAATACATCGATGACTTAATAAATGAAAAATTAAGTAGTAACAACAATAGTATTAAGTGTTACGCATCGGTGTGACAGCCGGCCACATGTTTTATTTGTATTTCGTAAAGGGGAATCCGATACCGCTCCAGTGACTAGTACCAAGCGACAAATGTATTGGATCGCTATGAAATACATTCGCCTCTGTGAAACAACCTTTGTATGTACCTATGACTATGTGTATTGTGTGCCGAGGATAAAGAATAATACATACTAACAGATAGGATTATCATCCACATATTTTTATTCATTTATTTTTTAAGCTATTGCAAAGCTTCTATCGCGGGCCTTGAGCGTGGAGACCGAATACAGAAATTCCGTAACGAAAAAATACCCAACACCCCGCACTCCGACTGGCACAGCGGTGATACTTTTTAGTTTTTTACGTTTGTCTTATTCGCGTCTTTGTTCGCCAACGTGCATACCAAGTCGAATACACCGGTTCTCGTCTTAAAGTTTTTTATCAACTTAACTTTTTGATAAAAAACTTTCTTTTCAACTTATGCAATTATAAATTTAAATTATTATGCAATTATTATATCTTTATAAATTTAAAATAAAACAAACTAAAAAAAATAAAAATGAAAATTTTAAAAAGTCAACATCACGCGGTGTTCCCAGGCGGTCACCCATACAAGTACTGACCGCACCCGATGTTGCTTAACTTCTATGCAATAGCTTTATCGCGGCAGTTTCCGAGTGCCACACGTCTTTTTTTATTTTATTGATTACATGTTAGCCCTTGAGTGCCATCACGCTTGATGGTAAGTGATGATGCAGTCTAGGACAGAAGCAGGCTAACTTGTTTGGAGTAGGATAATCCTCACCCCTTCTTCGGTTTCTACACGACATCGTATCAGAACGTTAAATGTTTTTGTCACTAGGGTGGTAACGGCCGAACCCTCCCACCAGCCAGACCAGGACCAATTTAGAAAACCTTAATCGGTCCAGCCAGGAATCGAACCCAGGCCTCCGTCTTATAAATTCACCGCGCATACCACTACGCCACGGAGGCCGTCGTAACCTTCAATGACGTTTTTAACCAGAATAGTTAATAATACAAGCGACAAAATCACCAATATCCGACAGAATACTCTCTCCATACGTCTCACTCTGAAACCCGAGCATCCTCAGATGTTCACTCTACAATGTGCAATTGCACATTATTGATTAGATATCTGTACTCACTGTTAATATTTGTATGTATTTTAACTGATAAAATATTCCTGAATAATTAGCAACACAGAGGTCGTTAATTTACACTGGTCACTTAAGATAGAATTCTCAATTAATTTTAAGTGCACCTTACGTAATTTTTTATTGCATATCATTACATAGTATAAAACAAAGTCGCTTTTTTATGTTTGTCCGTATGTATGCTTAAATCTTTGACACTACGCATCCGATTTTCATGCAGCTTTCTTTATCAGATAGAGTGGTTCAACAGGAAGGTTATGTGTATAATACATGCACAATGTAGCAGAGGAAAACTGATAATTTTAGAGGTTTCTGATTTGACGTCGTAAATTAACGCATTTTTGAGCTGGCAGATGCTGGCTTAACCCTACGAGATATATCAAAATAATATACTACAGTATTGCACACCTTAAAAAGGTTCAAAAAAGAGTCCCAGATGGTATATAATATCTACCTCTTAGGGATAACCCACAATAACCATTTTTTATCTTTTACTTTCAACCAAAAGTAATGGCTTATTTACGGCGCGATTTTAAGCAATACTGCATTTATTAATTATCCAATTAATTATCTTAAATGCTTTGTGCATTCAATATATGTTATTCCAAGATATATAAGATTCAAAATGCGGGGCGTGAGTGCGCCGCCGCCGGTACCACATTGTACCCGTGCGAAGCCGGGGCGGGTCACTAGTACAATAATAAATAAATATACAAGATCTTAACGCAATAAAAGAATTTGTTGCCGCGTTGTATAAACCAGCTAAGGTCCACGTATGGTTTAGAAACTATACTCCGACAGAAATAACGTTAGTTTAAGCCATTTCTATCTGTAATAACAAGGAAAATACTTAAGATAGTTTAAATTCTAATACAATAATAGAAGCTTCTTCAAACAGTAAATTTTTTCAATGTGATGTTTGTTTGTTTTTCAAATAAACTATCTTTCTTTCCTTCTATCTTTTTTCAATGTTAATTTTTACGCAATAAATATCTAAGCAAACGTCTCCTCTATTCAAAACCTACCTAGCATTTTGTATGAAAATATGACTATAATCTACTCTAAAGTTTATTTAAAATATCTATGCAGTTTACATTTCAAAAGGTGCCATCCATAATTGGAATTTTAATAAAATTAACGCGTAAATGTCACGCATAATGCCCGGTGTACATTGTGTTAGTCGCTAAGTTTTAGCAAGTGCATTCATTTTGAATGTCATTCTTATTAACACCTCGTAGTTTTCGAGCTTCTTAGCCTCGGTCCTGATAGTCCACAGGTGTTTAAAGAACAAATAGTATCGTTAAAAATTCAGAGGTGCTAAGAATACTAAGGAAAATGACAACGTGGGACTTAAGTATCACTACACTCATTAGATTCCCTTACTTAAATCATAAGTGACAATTATATAGCTTTGAGAATTAAAAATTGAAGTGAAGCTCTGATACTTTGATGGTCATGGAGCATTGTCAGCCCATTAAGGTTCCACTCAGGGCCAGACCTCCCTCCATGTAGGAGAAAGGATATGGAACGTAGACCCACAACGCTGCTCCAATGCGGTCTGGCGAGCTAGATAAAAACTTTAATGAATATGCTTAGTTAAGACAAACTAAAATTTAATATTTTCATAAATTGTTATCTTTTTTTTTATCGACTACAAGTTAGCCCTTGACTGCTATCACACCTGATGTTAAGTGATGATGCAATCTAAGATGGAAGCGGGCTAACTTGTTAGGAGTGGGACGAAAATCTACACCCCTTTCGGTTTCTACACGACATCGTACCGGAACGCTTAATTGCTTGGCGATACGTCTTTATCGGCAGGGTGGTAACTAGGCATAGCGAAAGCCTCCCACCAGCCACCGCCAGACCAAGACAAATTAAAAAAAATCACAATTAGCCCCGCCGGGAATCGAACCCAGGACCTCCGTCTTATAAATTCACCGCGCATACCACTGCGCCACGGAGGTCGTCTAAACAATATCTTATAATACAAATAAAAGTGACTTATTTTAAACACACATTTTCACAGGATAAAGTGAAATGAAATCATTTATTTTATGAAATAAAATTTTTAATTAAAAATAGAACCGACTCAAAATGCACTAAAAAGTAAAAAATAACTGTGTCATTTAGTTGCTTTAATTTTACTTAAGCATATCTAGGAGTCGGTGCCAGCCAAAATTTGTAGAGACCCTTCAATTTTCTCAGGATATCATCATCAGATCCTAACATGATGACAATGGGACCACCTTGAAAGTGTGCCCTTTCTAATGAAAAAAGAATTATCAAAATCGGACAACTCTGTAAAAAGTTATGCGTGGTCATACATAAAAAAAAATATATATGTGTCGAATTGAGAACCTCCTCCGTTTTTTTTTCGTCGGTTAAAAAAGCATAATTCATTGACTACTGCTTGCTTGAAAACGTTGTGGCTAGATGAATCACTGGAACTGTGTAGGCCGGCCGTAACTGAAAATGTCATTTTCAATTGAAATTCCACGAAATTCAATTAAAATGCTTAATGAAACGCCCGATAATTTATAGCATTAGCAAATGTTATTTCGATACATTCGCGGCAACACTAGCTTTAGTTCCTACTACTAGTATTAAATCTATGACAATCGTTTAACAGTCCACTACAGAGACCGGTCTCCCCACTTGTAGGATGGGGGATGTGGAGCATAGACCCACCACGCTGCTTCAATGCAGGTTGATGCGCTTAAGGTAATAATGTATAATTCATCACTACCAGATGCTGATAAAAGTGACCAGGGCCAGGTGATAGCTTAGTGGTATAACAGTACAAACTTCTCAACTTCGGGCTTAGAACTTGCTGAAAAAATCTTGGAACAAAGAAAACCTCAGAATTCATCCATAACCGAAGGTCGAGTGGCGCTGTGGGTAGTGACCCTGCTTCTGCGTACTAGGCTGTGGGTTCGATTCCCATATTTGGAAAATGTTTGTGTGATGAGCATGGATGTTTTCCAGTGTCTGGGTGTTTATCTATATGTTATAAGTATTTATGTATAATATATATAAAATATTCATCAGTTATCATAGCACTCATAACACAAGCTACTTACGAGTACGCTTAATTTGGAGCTATATAACGATGTGTGTAACTGTCCTATAATATTTATTTATTTATTTATTTATAACCCAACCCATTTTTAACCCAGAACCTCATTATCAAAGTCACATAGGCTAACCACTAGACCAATGAGCCTTTAACAATACTATTGTGAAATGGTGATAATAATAAAATTATTACTATAAAAACAAAAAACCCGTTTTTATAGTAATAATTTTATTTGAGACTTTTTAGTTTTAGTTTATGGTATAGAAATGAGACGGTACACTTGGTACACTTTTTGCCATTTTTTGTTAAAAAAGTAATATGAACATGATATGATATTTATATTTTTGAAATGGTCTTTTTACGACCTTTCAAATGGTACCCATATTGCTAAGATAAGAG
The DNA here is from genome assembly GCA_034621355.1 of Mycalesis mineus. NCBI lineage: Eukaryota > Metazoa > Arthropoda > Insecta > Lepidoptera > Nymphalidae > Mycalesis > Mycalesis mineus. The sequence continues at coordinate 8,091,037 of CM067903.1, forward strand.
AAAAAAATACACACATCCCCCCTATTTTCCCCCATTTACAGGCGCCATTTTGAAAATTTATATAGCCTATGTCACTACCACAATTTTGACAAATTCAACGACACCTCACATGTCAAAATCCGTTCTGCCGTTTAGGCTGTAGCGCGTGCCGAAGAAATGGACATACATACATACATACATACATACATACATACATACATACGTACGCTCGAAAAACATAACCCCCCTTCTGACGCAGTCGGGTAAAAAAGAAACCCTGGCTAAATTTGTCGCGCGGACCAAAGTGCGTTTGTAGTCCGTATAGCTTTGATTTTAAAGTTCAATTTTAAAGGTCAGCCAAAAACTCAGTCAGTCTAGACTTCAGGTATTACAAAATGGCGGGATGAAAAAGTGAAGTTCAAAACCCCAGGTATGCTAATTAATTAATAGGCCCTGCTTAATTAAGAGTGCAACATTGAAAACGGGAAAATTTACCATGAAAATTTTCTTAGTCGTAGAAAATATTCGAGTGAGTAAATATTATTTGAAATACTTTTTAGTTATAACCTCGTTAGTCCAGTAGTTAGTGGTTTCGGATCACGAGGTCCTGAGTTAGATTCTTGGGTTGGGCTTTCAAATAAAACAGAGGTTTCTTTTTTTCCAAAAATTCGTAGCCTGAACTTGAGGAGCAGTAATGAAACCATCATTGTCAATATTTTCATTCTATTAACGGTCCACTATATGGCGAGGCTTCATCCTTATAATAGATCACCACGCTGATCCAATGCGGGTTTGTGGGTTTAAATGATAATAGTCAATAATCACTATCAGATGTTGATGATAATAACTGAGACCGACAGCCGAAGACACAATAATCTACTAAAAACACTCTTTTTAACCGACGAAAAAAACAGAGGAGGTTCTCAATTCGACACGTATATTTTTTTTTATGCATGACCACGCATAAATTTTTACAGAGTTGTCCGATTTTGATAGTTCTTTTTTCATTAGAAAGGGAACACTTCCAATATGGTCCCATAGTCATCATGTTATGATCTGATGATGATATCTTGGGAAAATTGAAGGGACTCTTCAAATTTTATAGGCACGGACTTAATAGATATGCTTAAGTAAATTAATGCAAATAAATGCCGTAGTTATTTTTTACTTTTTAGTGCGTTTTGAGTCGCTTCTATTTTTTGTTAAAAAAAATTTTAAGTTTGAAGTTTCTGTTGAGAGTTTTTCGTGGTCATCAAATAATAATAGGTGTAGGTGTATCTTAGATATTTTTTTATTTTGTACAATTTGCCCCTTGACTGATATCACACCTGATGTTAAGTGATGATGCAATCTAAGATAGAAGCTAGTTAGAAGTTAGGAGTAGGATGAAATCTACACCCCTTCAGTTTCTACACTACATCGTATCGGAACGCTAAATCGCTTGGCGTTACATCTTTGTCAGTTGGGTGATCAGACCAAAACAAATTAAGAAAATCCAGGACCTCCGTCTTATAAATTCACCGCATACCACTGCGCCACGGAGGCTGTCAAATAATAAAATAAAGGTTGGCATAATATAAAATAAATAAAAATATTAATTAACCACTTAGGTTTCAATTATCTCATTTTTATACCTAGAATCAAATCTAGTTTCTTATTACCCGTAGCAAGCTTTTAACCACTGAGCCAACGAAAACTTTTTAATAAAATTTGGTACATTGTGCTCACCCTAGGCGAAACGATTCAAACTTGTCTGCCAACAACCGGCGCCGAGACGTCGGGACGCCGTCATCCCCATAAAAATATTACACGCAGTAAAAGCGCGGGTTTTTTCTGTTCTACTCAAACTTTATACGATCTCAATATCGGTACAGTTTCATTCTAGGAAGAAAATAATACTATGATTGACTCATAATATTATTTTCTTCCCTTTTCCTAATAAAAAATGTTTAGTAAAAAAATTTAACCGACTTCCAAACGCGCTGAAAAGTAAAAAATAATTGCGTCATGCTTGCGTGTTGCTTTAATTTACTTATACATATCTATGAAGTCGGTGCCATCCAAGATTAAGTTTATTTAACGAAATAGCAAAGCATTTTATGGGTTCTGGGTAACGTCCTTAAAATGAAATCCTTTGATGGCACCGACTAACTTACTTTATTCTGTAAAAAGTTGTGCATGATCATAAAAAAAATATACGCGTCGAATTGAAATCTCCTTCGCTTTTTCGTCAGTTAAAAAAGGAAAAGTAGTAGAGCTTTTTATGACAGCGCTCGTTAGTACTGTGCTTATTTCTGCCACATTGTTATAATCAGGTCGGGTGAGTATGGTTGCCGGTGTAATTACAGGCACGTGAGACTTAACACCTATACCTCGGGCTGATGGACACGGGACGGCATTTTGTAGAACGTGTTCTTTACATGCCCTGAGAAGCTTTGCTCTGTTTACAGGCTATGGTTTTTGTATTCACCATTACAGCAGACATTACAGAGGCAGCCCATCTGCTTGGTTCGTCGATTCATCATCATCATCATTATCAGCCGGTGGACGTCCACTGTTGGACATAGGCCTTTTTACGGACTTCCAAACACAACGATGAATGAATGAATGAATTACTCTTTATTGTACACCAAGTAATAAAAATCTTACAAATAGAAAATAACTTAAAAAAAAACAATGTACAATTGGCGGTCTTATCGCTAATGAGCGATCTCTTCCAGACAACCAATATTGAAGAGGAAAAGTGCATTCATTGGAGTGGTTCGGGTGTACGTACAGTGAAGTATAGAAAGTTATTGTATCAAATTATGTAATATAGAATATACTTACATAAAATACTAAGTAAATATATACATACACAAATACGTACATACATAGATACATACATACATACATACATACATACATACATATATACATACATACATAGGTACACACATACATACATACATACAAAAGTTCCCATATAGTAAATAAAAAAAAATGAAAATAATAGAAACTAGACGATATTGAAGGGAGAGAGTAAATAAATAATGACAATGTAATATATACACAAATAAGTGATAACGATCTTGAGCCGCATGTGCCCAGCGGCTGCCTGCGACCCGTTTGCTGTCATCAGTCCACCTGGTGGCAGGTCGACAAACACTGCGCTTTCCGGTGCGGGGTCGCCATTCTAGCACCTTCGGTTGGTCGTTCGTCGATTTTTTACTATAAAAAATATATTTTTTTAAAGCACAGTGAAGAATCACTATACTATCGACATGTTCATAAATGTTTTTAAATTTATTGATTGGACTAGAAGCTAATTGATTATTTTATTTCAACGCTAAAAATACAAGCAATAAGTTGATCAGTACTGCAAAATACATACTAGGATAATGATTTTGCGGGTAGACAAGGAGACACTTATGTATTTCTCATGAGAACCCGAGCTCGCTAATGATGGCCACCCACGGGGTCTTAGTAGGTAAAAATCCTACGTAACCCGACCTCTCCCTCAAGAGGTTGGGTATCTCTAACGGAGATTTACTTACCCCTATCAAAGAAAAAGGATAATGCTCAGAGAAAATCAATGCTAATTATAACAATAACTCTCATAAATTCACCCAATCTGTTCTCTTATCGAAACCGAATATAAATAACGAAGCATACAACGGGCCCGTTAACGCCGTTATACGAAGTCTACACAAAACCATTAACAGTCTGAAAATTACAAGCGAGTTATCAGTGCGCAGATACACCCACTTCCGGCTAAGAACGAGCTTTGTCTTCGAACCTCTGTTCGCATCCGGTTTGACTGCACGCCTTTAACGACTTCCAATAGGGTTGCCACTAGCCAGTTAATAATATTTTATCAACCAAACCTCATTAATGAATTTTGAAAATATATTAAAATTACGTTATTCTTGTGCATATTATGATGAAATGCCATTTCCATTGTGGAAAATGCTGGAATCCCCCACGTAATTCTGTAGGACTGTCGAGAATTTCATTTTTGGTGAGTGTATACATGGCGATGTTTAAATTCGAGTCAAGTTCAGCTTTAAGTATTTCGTGATGAGCCAGTTGTCATCAATCCCTCAAAATATCAGTCAGTGTTATTTTGATAATTTTCTTTATTAAACTATACGTACAGATCTTTCTGCAAAATCTTTCTATCTAAAGATCAAATCACATTGAGATTTGTTGCGTAGTTTAAACCAAGCGCACAGAGAAACAGGCAAAGCGAATTGATAGAGTATATGGGATACCTAGCACGTAACACTACCTGATCCTACTTTTGATCCCGATATTTTCACGGGGGTACTAAGCTTATGTCTTCTCTAAGGTTCACTTAGTAATCTGTTAAAAAGAGAAGAATTCTTAATTTACATAAATTAAGAATTCTTCTCTTCTTAACAGAGCCTACCTTCCGAGCTGGTAGAGTCGCTACTTGACGTTTCAAAAGTGTTTGCAAACTAAACCTACTTGAAATAAACGAATTTAAATTAAAATATATATTTTAATTTAAATTCGTTTATTTCAAGTAGGTTTAGTAGTAGAAGAGAAGAATTCTTAATTTATGTAAATTAAGAATTCTTCTCTTCTTGACAGAGCCTACCTTCCGAGCTGGTAGAGTCGCTACTTGACGTTTCAAAAGTGTTTGCAAACTAAACCTACTTGAAATAAACGAATTTAAATTAATATATATATTTTTTTCGTAACTAAGTAGCAACCCTAACCCCGATACGAGCGGTGTAAACATCGCCAAACCATAATTATTTATAGATAAACAACACTACATTGAGTATGTGATTAGATTTATGGCTTTTATGGAACACCTTTTATTCGACCAATATACATAGATGTTTTTTTGTAAAAGCTCCTTTTGGATTTTAGACTTATTATTATTTTATTCACTGAGATATGTTGGTGACACACTATCAGCTTTTAATGGCAAAGAACAGATATTTTTGTATTATATAGTCCGATCCTCCTTGGATCGGACTATATAATACAAAAATCCAAGGTCCTACTAACCCACAGGCTTACTACTGGACTTTTTCATTAATTACTCCTGATGTTAAGTGATGATGCAATCTAAGATGGAAGCGGACTAACTTGTTAAGAGTAAGATGAAATCCACACCCCTTTCCGATTCTACACGACATCGTATCGGGACGCTAAATCGGTTGACGGCTTGACATTGTCGGTAGGGTAGTAACTAGTCTCGGCCGAAGCCTCCCACCAGCTAGACCTGGACCAATTTAGAAAATTTTAATCGGCCCAACCAGAAATTGAACCCATGACCCCCGTCACATAAATCCACTGCGCATACCACTGCGCCATTGAGACTATCAGCTCATCAGTTTAAGTTAATTGAATAAATTAAAACAGTAAAGGTTATTTAAACTTAGTATATTTTTTTATCTTAAGATATTTTTAAGAGCAAACATCAATGTAGCGACGCAGATAAGGGTAAGTTAGGGGATGCAGGACTGCCAAGTATTGCAAACAGAGCGACGCCCGCCGGACAGACGCCGAGGGGCGCCGAAATTATTAGTATTGAGGGTTGAGGGGTGGGGGGCGATACGGAAGATACGCAGTCTGTCTTGTGTTTATGTTAAAAGCTACTGAAGTAGGGTTGTCACTCGATCCTAATTATTAATTAATTATATATTTACGAGGAAATACTGAATAGCAATTTATGTTTTTGATGAAAAAGAAATATGTAACCCGTTTATAGAAAAAATGGGCAGCTATAACAAAATACTCTTAAAACATTGATATAATATGCTATAGCCTTCGCGGACTTACTGTAGTTCTAATAAAAAGAAACAATACTTTTATAATAGACAAAATTTATTGTGACAAAAAATATTATTTTCAGTGTCAAAGAATTAAAATTCTTGCTTTTGGCTTTAAGAAAAAACTAGAGGACGTCCGCGGTTTCACCCGCGTATTTTTTTAAAGAATGCAAATTCTTGCTTTTGGTTTAAAGGAAAAACTAGAGGACATCCGCGGTTTCACCCGCGTATTTTTTCGTTCCCGTGAGAATTTCGGAATAAAATTTGGCCTATTATGCTGAAATGTAAACTATAATATTGTAAAGTTTCACTCACAAACTTTCGCCTTTTTAATAGTAGTATGAGTTTGCAAGCGCTAGATTTTTTTTTAACGACTATAAGTTGACCCTTGACTGCTATCACACCTGATGTTAAGTGATGATGCAATGTCGTCACACCCCTTTCGGTTTCTATACGACATCTTACCGGAACGTTAAATCTCTTGGCGGTACGTGTTTGTCGGTAGGGTGGTAACTCGGAAAGCCTCCCACCAGCCAGACCAAGACAAATTAAGAAAAATCTCAATCTACACCACCGGGAATCAAACCCAGGACCTCCGCCACGGAGGTCGTCAAATCAAAGTTACACACTCGTTTTTGATGGCAACTTAGAAATACTTAAGTCGACTCAAAATAAACCTAAAATAAAAGAAATTTGATAACCAGCTTAAAAAAAAAAAAAAAAAACAAAACAATTGCAATTTATCAAGAACAAAAAGCCAAAAGTATTACACAGGACGAAGGGCTCAGATAAGCCAACTATCGTTGCCAGCAAGGCTCATAAAGCAGGGACCCTCAGAAGGTCCTTAAGGCTGAGAAAATTACCTCCTTATCTTGGACCACGCAATCTGCAAGATACCAGTAATGTTAGATAATTACTGTTTTCTTTATTATACTGTTTTCGTAATGTTTCCATCGAAATATCCTGTCAGTCGAGGTGCGAGTATCTAATAAATTGAGAAATTATCAATATTAACACTAGCGTAAAGTCATGTAGAGTTGATTAGCGGTGTCATTTTTGTCTGGTTACCACCCTACCGACAAAGACGTACGTACGATGTCGTGTTGAAACCGAAAGGGCTGTGGATTTCTTCCTACTAACAAGTTCCATCTTAGATTGCATCATCACTTAACATCAGGTGTGTTAGCAGTCAAGAACCAACTTGTAGTCGATAAAATAAAATCATTACTGTTCAATAAGAAATGCGTGATCGTTACAGAGTTTAATGTCATCACATTAAGTCCGCCAACCCGCACTGGAGCTGCGTGGTGAGTCTACGTTCCATATCCCCTCTCTTATAAGGAGGGAGGCCTGGCCCTGTAGTGGGTCGTTAATAGGCTGATAATGATGATGATGATGGCTTGTTAATAATCAGAATAATAGTCAAAAATATAATTTATCCTAAAGGCGACTTCTCCCATACATTGTATGCTTTTCAAGACAAAAGTTAATCGTTAATTGTTTTGTATAAAAAAAAATGTTAAAACAAAGGTCATCGCGTGCATGATCAAACCCGTTTAAATTGCATTAATAATAATGATAATTAATGCAATTAAAAATAATAAAAAACTAGGCGTTTCCGAGCTCATAATGAACCAATCAGCTGGAATTTAATGAATTATTCATATACAATTAAAATCAATTAAAATGCATCAATTAAAATATGTGTGCGCACACAAATCCACACAAAAATAAGCAAAATAATACTGACCGCTTGACTCGTCACGAAATCGATAAAACTATACACTCGATTGACTTGGAATTTACAATAATTACCTAGTAATTTAGCGATGCTCACTGGAACGGATATGTCAATAAGCTCGGGTCGGTCAGATCAGTTTACAGCTGTTCACTCTCCTGCATTTCTACTAAGCCCGAAATTGAACTCAATGTTATACTCTTACAGGTTCTTTTGGTTTGAAAAGGAGAACGCCAGATCCTAACCCAGAAAGGACACAAATTGTAAATATGCTAAAAATATCCTATTATTATATAAATGTTCTACAATAAGTCATTTTTACTGTTGGACATCGGATTAAAATTGTGTTTAAAAAAAAGTAATTGAACTATTTCCCTTTAATTTACACTCTACGCATTTTTAAATCTTTATTGTTGCACTGGGTTCTAGTCTTTTCAATCGTTTTTATTGTATTTTCATCAACAGTGGGCTCTAAAAAGCTAGTATCCAGAATCGTTAAGCCTGATTAAAAATGTATTTAATGAAGCTTTGTGACTGTCATGTCAGTGTGACAATTATACGGAACAACAATACGGAAATGGACGATAACCAACGTTAGGCTCGTGTCGATACTCCGAGTTCTAAAGCTTTTAATTATAATTTATATTAAATAGTAAACAAAATGTAATAAAATGATGCATAATACGTTGTTGTACAATATGTTTTTATTAGTGGGTAAAAGTCCTATACATTGTCTGGCATTCTCCTTTGTACCGGAAGTGCATATTCTAAACATTTGTATGTCCACAAACATTTTCGTTTCAACAATACCATCAAATATATTATTATATATGCGTTGTTAGGGTGTTCTTCGCAATTTGCACCCACTTCCGGTTGACCTAGTAGGAAGTACCTAAGGACACTCCTCTGAGATTTTCCTATTAGGTTATGTCATCATATCGGGGATCGGCCAAGCCGTTTGGGAGTTGTAAGGGAACATAGAAATAATGCGGACAGACAGACAACAAGAATTTAAAGCATTCCTCAAAAATGCAATAAAACCACGGGGACAGGATTTACTGGAATAAATTACTAAAAAATGGCTGACAAATAACATTTTCTTATTGTTACAGATATAAGGAGCCAGATGTCGGTCGCAGCGTGACCCCGGCGTCACCACGATGCACCAATGTCTGCTCGCAGTCACGCTTCTGTGTATCGCTGTCAAAGGTAACTACAGGCTCGTGAGGCTTAACACCTAGTAGTGAGGAGCAGATGTCGGTCGCAGCGTGACCCCGGCGTCACCACGATGCACCAATGTCTGCTCGCAGTCACGCTTCTGTGTATCGCTGTCAAAGGTAACTACAGGCTTGTGAGGCTTAACATCTAGTAGTGAGGTGCAGATGTCGGTCGCAGCGTGACCCCGGCGTCACCACGATGCACCAATGTCTGCTCGCAGTCACGCTTCTGTGTATCGCTGTCAAAGGTAACTACAGGCTCGTGAGGCTTAACACCTAGTAGTGAGGTGCAGATGTCGGTCGCAGCGTGACCCCGGCGTCACCACGATGCACCAATGTCTGCTCGCAGGCACGCTTCTGTGTATCGATATCAAAGTTAACTACAGGCTCGTGAGGTTTAACCCTTAACTAGTATCGTAAACTGAACATAACATTCTTTAACAACAACAACAACGTTTCCTAACAAGCTAATTATCTTGGGCGGATGCCACATCAAGTATTCTTATTTAGTTGCTCATCTTAACAGGTGCCGGAGTAACGATGTTGCATCACTCACCAGGACGTTGTAACGTTAGTTTTTAAAAAATGGTCGATTTCCTGTCGGAAATTTAACCTACATAATAATCATATTCATTAACTGTTAGTTACTGTAACATATTTTAAGCAGGTTATAAAGATATTATTAAATTATGAACGACTAAAACTTACGTCACTGTTGTCGGAGCATGCCCGACTATACTACAGCCAAACTCGATTGAGAATGCTTGTCAACAAACAAATTAAAAATGAAGGTAGAAAGCACTAGTCATTTTACACTTATTTTTTTAATTAACTAGTTAATGTCGAATTCATGACAATAAATTAGATTAGTAAGCTTAAAACTAATAAATATATTCAATATCTTTTAAATTATATTTTTTAAAATAACAAAACATAATTTTAAATTTATTAGGCATAAAATGTATTGCATTTTCTACCTTCATTTTTAATTTGTTTGTTTACAAGCATTCTCAATCGAGTTTGGCTTTAGTATAGTTTCAAAACCATACGGGGTCATACGCTTGATAATGCAACGGACGTGAACTTATCGGGCATACGCCAACAATAGTTAAAACACCGAGAAAAGTTTCAGCTATTTATTTTTCAATAATAAATAGAAATTAAATTATAAAAATAATATAATATAATATAATTTTTTAATTATGGAAAATACTCGCGATAGTTTAGATTCTAATATAAGTTATTCTGAGAAAGCAACACCAGTCACCATGACTCGCATCCATATACTGACTGCCACGTATCAGTTGACCACGAAGCCATTTTTTAACCGACGAAAAAAAAAGCAGAAGGTAAATAAAAATAGAACCGACTCAAAACGCACTAAAAAGTAAAAAATAACTGTGTCATTTAGTTGCTTTAATTAACTTAAGCATATCTAGGAGTCGGTGCCAGCCAAGATTTCTATTTTACCTAAGGACGTTACTTAGAACCCACAAACTGCTTTACTACGTAAAATAAAGGTTCCTTAAACTTGGCTGGCACCGACTTCATAGATTTGCAGATGTAAATTAAAGCAACTAAATGACACAGTTATTTTTTACTTTTTAGTGCGTTTTGAGTCGGTTCTATTTTTATTTAAAAAATTTTATCTTATGATAGGTCATAAATACCTTTAAAGAGTTTTTATATCTTAATTTATTGATTTCAGATATATCAGGTAGCTGGGAAGAATGGTGGACGTACGATGGAATATCAGGTAATTATTTTATTTTCTTAGCCCGCCAACCCGCTTTGAAACAGCGTGGTGGGTCTACGCTCCATATGCCCTATCCATGTAAGGAGGGAGGCCTGGCGCTTTAGTGGACTGTGGCTGATATGATGATGATGATTTTATTTATTTTAAGGCCATTGAAACCTTAGCACAGTGATTCTCAACCTTTTTTTGTTGCGGCACACATTTAATGATTTCAAAATTTGGCGGCACACAAAGAAAATGATAAAAATTATTTACTTACTACAACACACTGCATAAATAGTTTATGACAAAAATTCGAAATAAACCAAGACCCCGCTTTGCGTCGCTAATGTGTTCCGGAAAAACGCGACGCAAAGTGAATCACAAATTTTGAAAGCAAATAATAAAATAATTTATTTTTTTGTGGATTTAAATATATATTCATGTTAATAATATTTTTCTTTTTAAATAATATAATTTAATAATATTAACATTATTATATATTTGCAAAATTTGGCGGCACACTTTTGAAATTTGCCTTAGCAACTAAAATCCAAAATGGTGGTTATTTTACTACCGATGATAATGATAAAAATATTCATCTATATCTCTCTTTATATATATATATAATTAACTGCCTTGTTGGACCAGTGGCTTCAGATCTGGAAGTCCTAGTTTCGAATCCTGGTCGGCTAATAAACAACACTGAGATTTTCTTTCTTCTAAGATATTTTCAGTCAATTTTTATGCCCGAGAACGAAGTGACGTCGGTCCTAATAACTGTCATCAACATCTGATTGTGAACGTTAAATAATCAAGTGTGGTGGATATTAGCTCCAGCGTGAAGGGAGGCCTGACCTTGTTAGGCTGATATAATTGTTCTTTTTTTATTTTGTTTTGGTTAAAAAAAGAGAAATAGGACAACTAGGATGACTTTACACTATACCAATCGGCGGTCGAAAAAATATTTTCATCTCACTTGCTCGGAAAGTAGTTTTTGCTTGGCCAAATTATGACACAAAAGTCGTTTTTGCGCCCTAGGCAGGCAAAGTAACTTATTAAAAAATGAAAGCGTAGGCTCGGTGTTCCTGCTAAAAGTGAGTATGTTTATTTAGTTTTTTGACATTTTCATTAATTTCAATTTCATACAAAGGATAAATATTAATCACGTAGAAATTTATTTCCATTTCGGATTATAAAAAAATCATAAATATATTTTTTTTTATCGACTACAAGTTAGCCCTTGACTGCTATCACACCTGATGTTAAGTGATGATACAATCTAAGATGGAAGCGGGCTAATTTGTTAGGAGTAGGATGTAATCCACACCCCTTTCGGTTTCTACACGACATCGTACCGGAACGCTAAATCGCTTGGCGGTACGTCTTTGTCGGTAGGGTGGTAACTAGCCACGGCGAAAGCCTCCCACCAGCCAGACCTAGACAAATTAAGAAAAATCTCAATCTGCCCCGCCGGGAATCGAACCCAGGACCTCCGTCTTATAAATCCACCGCGCATGCCACTGCGCCACGGAGGTCGTCAAAACTAAATTAATAAAAGAAAATAAATAAAATTAGAAAACTAAAAAAATTACTACGCACCAACAAAGATTAAATTACTCAAAGAGTTCATTAACCTTTGCATGTTCCATGACTTTTAAAAATATGAACATTTAGAAATGAGGTTCCTTCTTAAATTATTTATATGTTAATTATCACTTCGCTCGGAGTTCAATCTTAGAATCCTTCGCTGGCTCAGTATTCAATACGTGCACTTGCAGTAAAAATCAATTTTGCTGCCTAGCATAACAAATAACTATTGTATACTTCTCGTTATGCTTTACTTTCTCGTTAAATATAAATACTTTTACATGTAATTTATCTATATAAAAAGACGACCTCAACCAGCGGTAATGACACCGAATAATGACCCTGATAGCATCTTAATGATAGTTCGGACGCCCCTATCATTATATTGAATAGTCTGTGGCTGTGTTTTGACACCGTTCGTGTTTTTTGGGTTCAATTTTAGGTTAAAAATCGAAATCATTTTAGTTGATGTTTTTGAGGTGTTATCATAAAAATATAATCATCCCAGAAGGGCAAGACCGATTAAAATTTATTTTTTTAGGTTAAAACCTAAGGTTTAAACACGATTGTACCAAATGATAAGTGTAGATTATTATGTAAGGCCAAGCGGCGCAGTGGGTAGTGACCCTGCTTCTGCGTCCTAGGCCGTAGGTTCGATTCCCACATCTGGAAAATATTTGTGTAATGATTTCCAGTGTCTGGGTGTTTATCTATACATTATAAGTATTTATGTATAATATATATAAAAATATTCATCAGTTATCATAGTACCCATAACACAAGCTACCTAAGGTTACTTTGCGATGTGTGTAATTGGCGTATAATATTTATTATATTATTTATGTATAAGGCACAATGTGCTACTTTAATCTTAGAGCATTAGTTATCGCTTAAATAAATATTATTAGATGTTTCTCAATATTATTTTTAGGTTTTAATTATAGAAGATTAAAAAATTTCATGATTTTGTTTGACTTGCTTGATAGAGTATTGAAATATAAAATTTTATTGTGCTGCTAAGCATGGTACACTAAAGTTCTCTACTAATATTAATAAGAATTAGTATTAGTAGATCGTTATATGACTGAACTCGTTCGTCTGGGAAGTTCTACCACCATACTTATTTCTGTCGTCTGAAGTTTAATGATTTTTGCCGCTGATACCGACACAGTCTGAGGAAGTATTACCACCCTACTTATTTCTGTCGTATATAGTTTAATAATATTTATTCATTTATTGTCAGTTTTAATGTACATTAAATACAAATAGTTCCCTGATAGGTAGTCGCTAAATTATTTACATTATTATTATTAATAAAGATGTTTACCGCTACATACATTTAACAAATTTATCAATTTAAAATTGTCAATAATTACAAGTACATTAAATCAAATCCTATGTTTCAACATTAGGTCACTAAACATTGAATGGCTTGGCGAAACGTATTTGTCAGTAAGGTATAAAGAGAATGTCATAATCCTACAGTTAGAAAGACAATGGAGAAATAACGTTTGTTTCTGCGACGTGTGCTCTCGTACTTTTCCGCTGATTCCGTCATTTTTAATGGTAATTGCCAAAACAAATAGTTTCCCGCCTAATAGGTAGTGGAAAATGATTCCCTATAAACAGACCTCGTAGGGCGTGCAAGCAAGACAAACACGTCCTCCGATGTGCCGCCCTGTGTCCATCAAAATGAGGCCTAGGTTTTAAGCCTCATTTGTCTGTAATTATAACGACAACTAAGTTGAAAAGAGCTACTAAAGACTTTGCAATTGGGACAGTGGAGATTCAAGATCTCCTCTCCGCCTCACATTGCAGGCCTGTATATAAAATCATAAACAATATCATGCATAATGATGGCACAGACGTCGAACACCGTAGCGGTAGGGTGCTTTGGCCCAGATTGCCAAAGGGACGCAGGTTCAAATCCCATCAGTTCCGCCACTTTTGATATTTTGTTTATTTTGAAATAGTGATCTGTGAAGTGAGAGTGAAACGTACGATTGTGCTTTTTCCGTTGGATCTGGGTGACTTTGTAGCTTGAATTAATTGTTTATCGCGTAATAGATAAACAAATTGTTAGTACCAAAGTTTTATACTTACCTACTATAGAAATTTTCTACTAAATATAAGTCCATAGCTAAACCTGCGAACAGTTAACGTATATTCGACACAATACTCGTATTTCATACACGAACAGGTTTAAGCCGAAATAGTTTTACACGATGACGAGCCTGTAATCCCCGTTACTCAAATATAAAAGGCCATTCAGCGTAGCGGTGATATCGCGTTCAATGGGAGTTTGGGAGACCGCAAAATTTGCCCGCACCAGCGCACTGAGTCGTGCGTAATGTAATGGTGTTGCGCGAGCCCACTGTATCACGCTAGTAGAGTTTAGTTACGCTGTGCTTTTAGTCTGTGGTCTCGTAATTAATTCTTCCAATTCCATTAAATATCCTCCCAACTCCCGCAATTCTAAATAATTCCTCCCGCAAATTGTGACGCTCATACATGTTTGTTGTCTGTTGTCTTTTGGTTCATTATTTCCGTAGATCTGGAAGTAAAAAGAAAATTTACAACAGGCGTCAGGCATTGTAGTCAAAAACGGTTTTAGCATCCTAACGCACTACTTACTTTTAACTAATTACCATTAGCGACAATTTGTTGTTGTACTTTCGTACACTTAAACTGGAAGTATTTTTTTCTTGTTTCCTTTTTTAACAGAATCCACGCATAAGTTGTTCTTTTTAGCTATTGTATAGCTTTTATCGCGGGCCTTGAGCGTGGAGACCGAATACAGAAATTCCGTAACGAAAAAGCCTAACACTCCCTTTCAAAAACGTACTATCAAAAGCTCAATTTGCAACGACGTCATCGGGGAACGTGCTTAGCGATAAAGAGCTCAAGTGGCCGATTGCGATCGACAGCGTTCGACATCCGTCGGTTCAATTTATTTTTTCAAACGTGATATTTTAAAAATTCAATAATTTAAAAAAAAAATCAATTTTTTATTAATTTAAAAGAAATTGAGGAAAACGAACTTGAATTGACAATTTTAATAACCTTAACCGCTACCATTCCACAGTATCGTCGTAGGTAAACATAAGTTATAAAAAATGCTATGCAGTAGCTTCCGCCATCTCCGACCACCAATTTTTTTTTTCAAGGGAATGCTGTAGATGCTTTATACCTGTCAACGACGTTTTCACTCACTAAAATTGCCAGCTCCTACACTTCACTCAAACCCAATGGCGAGCCGAGCCAGAGTGGCGCTTGAGGGCTAAATAAAGAAAGGGGGTGGGACGTTCTAAGGGCATCTCCTGTAAAACTCAATAATCGGCTTAAAGGGACGGTCGATTGATCTGTTTGAGTATACCAAGCTTTGGCTTTGTTTGAGGTCCACGTCCACATTAAAAATCGGGGATATCATCCACGCCGATAAAAGGAATCAAACAACAAAAGTGACTCTTTTAGGGCATCTAATTAACTGCAAAAGGTGTTGTTGATGTTACGGGTGTACGAGTAAGCTACCATGTGGAATAGCTGCTTTGCTGCAAAATAATTTAAAAGCTCAAAAATTACACAGATAGCCGTGGTATAGTGGAAACAAGCGCGTAATGTAACGTTAGGGCCCATCGGACACTATCGGATGTGCCCGGCCGGTCATTACCGTTACATTAGCTGAATTTTTCCATTTAGCCCCTAATGAGTATTGGATGTTGTTATATTATTGAAACCCGAAAATTGCCCTGATTAAGCCGTAAATGTATATGGTTTATTGCAGTTGAAATTGTTATGTTAAATTGGTTCCAAATTAAATATTCAGGAACGGTGTAAGTTTTATAGAGTGCATTAACTTTAAATATGTACATCGATTGTAATTTAATATACCAATTGATTTTTAATTTTTTATCAATTAAAATAAATTAAACAACGGGCGTGGCATAGTGACGTCATCTTCTTCATCGACGTGGCGCAGTGGTATGCACAGTGCATTCATGAGAGGTCCTGGGTTCGATTCCCGGTTAAGTCCATTAACATGTTCTAGATTAATCTACGTCTGGCTGGTGGGAGTGAGTACTTGTTATGAATAAAAAACTAAGCTTGTATGCATTACGAACTGCGCCGCGGGAGCTCTTTTCCAGGATAAAAATATCCTATATATTATGTTAATCCAGGGTATATAACTATCCATTCATAAATTTCTAACGGTTCCATTTCAGTGAAATTGCATTTAATTGGTTATTAAAATTTTTAATTTAAGTATATTTTTTTTAAATTAATAAGATAATTGATTTTGATTTTATAAATTTATATTTTAAATTTATAATAAATATATTAATTTTTAATTTAAAATTAATATATTTAATAGACGGATGTCGAACGCGAACGCAACTCAAAGCGAGGTAACGCATGAGTCATGTTACGTTTTCACGTCAAAAAACTTAAAAATATCCATTCCTAAATTTCTAACGGTTCCATTTCAGTGCCATTGCAATTTCCAGTTTGATTTTTCATGTACTTGAGTTCCAAATAATAGCCAGTAGAAAATACATCCCCATCAACAAAATATCCATACGATTGCATTAACAAAATTTATGATGTTAAGCCCCTTTCACACTGACGGTTTGTAATATCTATCGCGATAGCATCGTAACGAACTAACTTGGCCCGCTGTGTAATTAACGAGGCAGTGACACTTCGTACCGCGTTTAGGGCGGATTTGACACAAACTATATGATGCGATGCCTTTAGGTATAATTAGGTATCATGATGACGACGACGACGACCTCCGTGGCGCAGTGGTATACGCGGTGGATTTATAAGACGGAGGTCCTGGGTTCGATTTCCGGAGGGGCAGATTGAGATTTTTCTTAATTTGTCTTGGTCTGCCTGGTGGGAGGCTTACCACCCTACCGACAAAGACGTATTGCCAAGCGATTTAGCGTTCCGGTACGATGTAGAAACCGAAAGGGGTGTGGATTTTCGTCCCACTCCTAACAAGTTAGCCCGCTTCCATCTTAGATTGCGTCATCACTTAACATCAGGTGTGATAGCAGTCAAGTGCCAACTTGTAGTCGATAAAAAAAAATATTTATCTTTTTATTATTAATAAAACATTCTTCTTCTGTGTCATTGTCAGCTGTCTTGTTATATGTGTCTGGGCCAGGCCTCACTCCTCATAGGAGAAGGGATATGGAGCGTACACCCACCACGCTGCTCCAATGTGGGTTGGCGGGCTTAGGGTGTTAATGTTTCCTTTAACGATATCTCTCAAATGTTGATGATAGTGATCGGAACCGACGGCTTAACGTACTCCCTGAGGCACGGGGATGTAACACCACCAACTTGATACCGGGCTTGGTATATACTGAAAATTTCATGAATGAAAAACTAAGAATTATTCCGGCGACACGGGATTCGAACCCAGGAAGGACCTAGTGATCGAAGTAACATAGGTTAGCCACTTGACCGACGATGCATCAGTCTCCTCTTATATAACATAGTCCAACTACAAAGGAGAATGCCAGACAATGTATAGGACTTTAACCCACTATTAAAAACATATTGTACAACAATGTATTATGCATCATTTTATCGCGTTTTTTTTACTATTTAATATAAATTACATTTAAAAGTTCTAGAACTCGGAGTATTCGACACGAGCCTAACGGAAGTGGACGATAACCAATATCGTCCACTTCCGTATTATTGTTCCGTATAGTTGTCACACTGACATGACAGTCGCAAAGTTTTATTAAATACATTTTTAAACAGGCTTAATGACTCTGGATTCTAGCCTTTTAGAGCCCACTTTTGATGAAAATACAATAAAAACTATTTAAAAGGATAGAGCCCCGTGCAACAATAAAGATTTAAAAATGCGTAAAGAGTGTAAATTAAAAGGAAATAGTTTAATTACTTTTTTTTAACATAATTTTATTCCGATGTCCAACAGTAAAAATGGCTTGTTGTAAAACATTTATATAATAATAGGATATTTTTAATATATTTACAATTTGTGTTCTTTCTGGGTTAGGATCTGGCATTCTCCTTTGCGCTTGATTACAATCAAAATTATGGAAAATATGTATATTCACTCTTGCCCTGAAGGTGTTTGCCTTGTTGGTGTTAGAAAACTGAGCACACAACAAAAACATGAAATTATATTATAACTAGCCCGCGGTTTCACCCACTCTGTTCCCGCTCCCGAAGGAATTTTGGGATAGAATGTAGCATGTGTGTTATTCCGATATGTACCTATACTAAAGCCAAACTTGATTGAGAATGCTTGTCAACAAACAAATTAAAAATGAAGGTAGAAATCACTAGTCATTTTACTCCTAATTTTCACATATTCGTGACAATAAATTAGTTTAGTAAGCTTAACACTAATTAATATATTCAATATCTTTTAAATAAGATTTTTTAAAATAACAATACATAATTTTAAATTTATTAAGCATAAAATGTGTTATATTTTCTACCTTCATTTTAAATTTGTTTGTTGACAAGCGTTCTCAATCGAGTTTGGCTTTAGTATAAGCTATATTATTGTAAATTTTCATCGAAAACCATTCTGTAGTTTTTGTATGAAAGCGTAACAAACATTTATACATACAAACTTTCGTGTTTATAATATTAGTAAGGACAATAACTTCCTTTCGCCAGGTCCTGGATTCTGGGGTCTGATAAACCCGCAATGGAGCATGTGCAACAAGGGCAGGCGACAGAGCCCCGTCAACATAGAGCCCGACAAGTTGCTGTTCGACCCCTGGCTACGGGACATACAATTTGATAAACATAAGGTATGAGACATCAATAGTAGAGCTTATTAGATTAATTTAAGCACAGATTTTGTTGTTTTTTTAACCGACAAAAAAAAAACGGAGGAGGTTCTCAATTCGACACGTATATTTTTTTTTTATGTATGACCATGCATAACTTTTTACAGAGTTGTCCGATTTTGATAATTCTTTTTTTATTAGAAAGAGCATACTTCCAAGGTGGTCCCATTGTCATCATGTTAGGATCTGATGATGATATCCTAGGGAAATTGAAGGAAATCTTCAAATTTTAGAGGCACGCTTACAGCGATTTCGGTTTTTATCTCGGTATCGGTAGCTTTTTGGCTACTAGTGCCGTATAATATACTATGACAGTATAGTACGAGTACGTTACGTGGCGATAAATCACTAAAAAGTAAGAAAAGAACCGAGTTTAAGGAACATTTATTTTACATATTAAAGCAGTTTGTGGGTTTTTTAAGCTAGTCCTTGACTGCGATCACACTTGGTGGTAAGTGATGGTGCAATCCTAGATGGAAGTGGGCTAACTTGTTAAGACTAGGATGGAATCACCACCCCTTTCAATTTTTATACGACATCGTACAGAAACGACAAATCTAAGCCCCATCAGGAATCGAACCCAGGTCCTAAGTGACATAAATCCATCGTCATACCATTGCGCACGGGGACCTTTAAAATATCATCATCATCTGATGGTAATTGAGACGAATATCTTAGCACTCCATGGATTCACCGTGCTGGTGCCGGATCCATCGCGTGGCTGAGAGAAAAACTCCGAACAGAGCCCGAGACATGTGACACGGGTGTAGGTTTAAGGGTAACCTTAGTGACGCGCGTCAACACTCACCTCCTCTGTTCAAGTTATTCTCCCTGCCCAGCCAAATTCAGCAGGACCCTACTAGAGCAGCTTTGGACACTCGTTCCAATATGGAGCTTACTACATTTCTAGTAAGGCCTTTTAGCAGGTTGTAGAGAGACTTCGCTGGTATACCCCTCGCACCCACTTCTACCGCGTATAAAGTAACCACATAGCCATTTTTGGTTAGTTCATGTTAGTTCATTAGTAAGGTCATAATATTTATTCACTTTGAATACATGGTCTTTAGGGATGTTTGTTTCCCACGGCACTGTAATTACCATCGCACAACAGACGTAAAAGCTGACTAATTGCTTCAGATCACGAGGTCTTGGGATTAAGTCCTGGTTTGGCTATGAATCATTGAACTTTTCAATTTCCTAAGAAATTTTAGTATATATTATCACCCCGGAGTTGAAAAGTTAGTTAGTTAACATCCCCACGTTAAGTAGGACTCGGTTACTCTCACTAACATCAGCAAATAGTTGTTACAAGATTATCACCCTAAGCCCACCAACCCGAATCGGAGCAAGTTGATGGATTTAATCTCCACATACCCTCTCCATTAATAATGATAAATAGCTGTTGATTGATTTGTATAAGTACCTATTTTAGTTTTATAGCCAAATATGAATATTTAACCTAATGGCAACACAAACAGTCAGCACGCGCTATGCTGTAATCGCAATATCTGCACTGACAGGGTTTAATCTGGTATCGTTATACTAAGCGCACTATTGTTTTTGTTCGATAATGTGCTCGTTGTTTAGTTTAATATATAAGAACCTGGCTCGGTAGTCTTTTTTTGTTTCGTTTATTATAAGTTTTATTTTAAGCTATTGACTAGCTTCTATCGCGGACC
Organism: Mycalesis mineus; assembly: GCA_034621355.1. Lineage (NCBI taxonomy): Eukaryota > Metazoa > Arthropoda > Insecta > Lepidoptera > Nymphalidae > Mycalesis > Mycalesis mineus. The sequence goes on from CM067903.1 coordinate 8,111,612, forward strand.
TTGAGCGTGGAGACCGAATCCAAAAATTCCGTAACGAAAAACCTAACACCCTCCATACCGACCAGCACAGCTGCGATACTTTTTAGTTTTTCCATCTATCGATAAATACCAGAATTTTTAATTATTATATATGAAGGGTTACCCAAGCGTTCCGCGATACTATTTTCAAAGTATCAGAAACCATTTAGGTATTTTGACCAATCGGAACGAAAATGTATTGGGATTTATCTAATTTTATTAAATATCAAAACACTCATAGAGGTGACATTTTTTTAATTTTTGATTTGGCGACGTTTCGACACTCTCTGCGAGGTCATTTTCAAGCCTTAAACAAAGAAAAGAAATCATTCTTCAAACTTGCTTACAAATTCTCAACTAAACAAATAAATTAAAAATTAAATTATGAATTTATAAATTAAAAAACAATTAGATGCATACCAAAGTCCGTTGAAACAACATTCATCCTTATTCGTTATAACAAATCAAAAATTAAAAAAATGTCACCTCTATGAGTGTTTTGATATTTAATAAAATTAGATAAATCCCAATACATTTTCGTTCCGATTGGTCAAAATACCTAAATGGTTTCTGATACTTTGAAAAAAGAATTTTTAATGACTTTTTGAAATATCACGCTTGTAAAAAAAAACAAAGAAAAAAAATACTGCATAAATAAAATAAATATATGTCGGGGTAGTATCATGACAGCCACTCGGCGAAGTTCGGCAGTGGCGGGGAGGACCGATCGATGCCTGATTCTCTTCGTGGCGTTCACTGCGACCACTTCTCTCAGTCGTGACTCAGATCACGCCAGATTAATCGAACATTATTATTGATAGCTCAATTAGTCAACATTTTATTTAACTAGTTTTTATTGGTCATCCTTGAGATTATTCCTTAGTTAATTTGTCGGATTATTGATGAAATGTAATAAACAAACATCCCTAAATTTGGCTGAGCAGGGAGAATAACTTGAACAGAGGAGGTGAGTGTTGACGCGCGTCACTAAGAGATCTCTTTTAAACCTACACCCGTGTCACAAGTCTCGGGCTCTGTTCGGAGTTTTTCTCTCAGCCACGCGATGATCCCGGCACCCGCACGGTGAATCCTTTAAATGCTAAGTTATTAGTTTCTCTCAATTTGAATATGATTCCAGTATTTGTACCTGCATCGAAAAGATGTCGTCGCCATCCGACATCAGAAGTGGGATATAAATATAATTGCATAAGTTAATAAAAAATGCTATGCAATAGCTGGCTCTTGACTGCTATCACACCTGATGTTAAGTGATGATGCAATTTAAGATGGAAGCAGGCTAAGTTGTTAGGAGTAGGATGAAATCCACACACCTTTTGGTTTCTACACGACATCGTACCGGAACGCTTAATCGTCGTTGGCGGTACGTCTTTGTCGGTAGCGTGGTAACTAGCCACGGCGAAAGCCTCCCGCCAGCCAGACCAAGACAAATTTAGAAAAATCTCATTCTGCCCCGTCGGGAATCAAACCCGGGACCTCCGTCTTATCACGACGTTTCATTTTGATGACCTCAAAAATATAAAATTTCCTAAATTAAAATGAAAGTAGTTCAAGCCAAGATTGAGATATATTCTTACATAAAGTGTAAGAAAGTATATACATCAACAAAACAATTTTAAAATTTTTTGTTTGTTAGTCACTCTGTTTATTTGTTCCAGCTAATCTCCGAAACTAACGATTGGATTATAAAAAACTTCTTATATATGAGATAACTAGACTCTATAAGTAGCAAGCAAACCTTATAAATTCCTTATTTATTTTGTTTATAAAATAAGGACGTCGTTTGCTATCCTCAGTATGTTAAAAGCAATGGCTTACAGCATTTTATCGCAGGATTTAAAACGCGGTGTTGAGGGTGATTTGCATTGGACTGATAAGCGACTCTGCATACTATACCGCGAATATCACAGTGAAAGTAGCGTAAAACTCAATGGCACAACAGTTGAAAGGCTGGCATTAAATTCAAAAATTGTATAGGCTCGATCCTAGAGCTTTTGGATTGCCACCAAGTTTAGTCAGAGAAAAGCCAGCCAGTCTTATGAATCGACTGCACACACTACCACTACACAAAATATCAATATTCCCATTTCTCCTCCAATAAAGCAAGTTGATGCTAGGCTATAGTAGGAACAGCACAATGGACAGGTAGAGAACTCAACAACTTCGGATTTAAATCCGTTTTTACGTTTAAATTATAGATCGAAATTAAATCATAAACAAATAAAACGTTTATGATTTATATCGAATATAGTGAAATGCCAAAATCAAGCATTCCATACCACAGGTAGCTTTATGGCGTGCATAAATAGCCAAAACTTTAGCCAAGGCAAGCACGGCGCGGTGCGGCAAAAACTTGTCGTATAGCATATCGGATGAATACATTAGCATCGGATTTGCGTTGCCGGCTAAATGAATGCATGCATGCGCAATACAAAATATTCATATGCTATAAATTACTGTGATAGTGTAACTCGGTAATAAATGTGCTAGGTAATCTAAATTATGTACTCTTGTTAATCTTTTCGGAAGTATATACTTGTATAATATATAGTTAAACTTGAAAAGTGTTGGTCTATTTTTATTTATTTATACACTTCATTTGTATACTACAATACAATGTAAAAAATAAAGCAATAAAAGACAGATGAAGTACAATACAAAAGGCAGCCCTATCGCTTAGTATCGAATTCTTCCAGGCAATCTTAGGATCAGGAGAAGTCTATTATTTGAAATGTAATATTTACGGTTGACAATTATTTTATAGAATTCTTTCTCGACAGTATAGTGTGTCAATACAGTCTTAGTGACATCAATATAGCGATCATATCAAAATCACTGTATTTCTAATTCCAGAATTCCTCCTTGCGTAACTTAAACTTAAGTAACTTCCCTCTTCAAAGAAATGTAAAAGCATAGTTACGGTAAAATGATATACCCTGACTTTGGTAGGTGTTACTGTAAGCGTATCAGCGGTTATCAATCAACAAACTAGACTACCTACTGCTGGTATCTTTTACATAAATACAATCAGAATTACACAGCAACACTCCACGCCTATTCCACCACTGAATACAGACTCAATAGATATGCCTATCATTTTTAAAATTGAGTGTACTTTTACGAATTAAAAATATTACAGAGGTATCTATAGTTAAAACAAGATCTATCAATACATACATTTAAGCATTTTTTTTAATATTTACTACGTAGAGTTTATTATGCAACTGATAAATTTCCTAATGAAAAGATTATTGTAAGCCATTGTATGATCGAATCAGAAATGAGGAGATCCGCAGAAGAACCAAAGTAACCGACATAGCTGAGCGAGTCACAGAACTGAAGTGGCAATGGGCGGGGCACATAGTTCGAACAGCTGATGGACGTTGGGGGCCCAAGGTGGTAGATTGGCGACCCCGCACCGGAAAGCGCAGCGTTGGTCGACCCCCAACCAGGTGGACTGACGACATCAAACGTGTCGCAGGGAGCCGCTGGCAACAGGCGGCTCGGGATCGTTGTGTTTGGAAGTCCCTAAAAAAGGCCTATGTCCAAGAGTAGACGTCTACTGGCTGATAATGATGATGATGATGATTGTATTAGCTTTCACTCTCACACCATAACTAAATTTTGAAAGTACTCATTGTAAACTATGACAATGTTTGTTTTATTGTAAAAAAAGGTCTTCTCAGTAAAATTTCAGCCGAGCCGATGGTAGAGTCACTAAAAACAAACAAACTTGACCCTTCAAAAGTGTTTGTAAATTAAAACTTATCTATATATATAACTAAATAAAATTTCAGTGTCTGTTTTTAATTTAAAATTAACAGCTGTTCACTCATCCCATATATGAAACTACACCGATAGGTAAATCAAAATATCATTGTTTTTAAATTTTTGTCGGTCTATCTGGCTGTTTTATTTAAGTTAATCTCTGCAACGGCTGGATCAATATTGACGAGACTTTCACTCGTAGATAGCTAGTATTAAAAAAGTAACTTACGTGATTTTATTTTAAAAATTTCTATAAGCCTCATCCCACGCAGATAAAGTCACGTGCTTCCGTAGATTTGAAATAAACTCATTTGAATTTTGAATTTATGAGAGTAGATAAAATTATTTATTTATTTTATTTATTTATTTATTAAGTCTGCTTGTTATTTTTACATAATTTCACTTACATAACATCTATAACTTAACATGCCTAACGTATGCAAAATCATTTATTTATGTTATTCTAAATGCTTGATATATCTCGAAATATTATATTGCCTCAAATCTCCAATCAAATTGTATAGCCTGTCAGTTCCAGCGAATGATAGATCATCGCGGTCGCGTGTTATAAAGCAATATGTCATCTCAGTTGAAAGCGCAAAAGTTGCCAGGCTCTAATCAAGGCGCGCCCATTGATTGATAGGATCTACCTTGTATACACGCCCTCGATACAAATTCAATTGAGGAGTGGATAAAAATGGAGATACCTTTTAAAATCTACCTTCAAGACCAGAAAGTTTACCTTTAAGTATACAAAAACTATAAGAGCGATAGATTGATAGCTGGTTACTGTCTCGTTGGTCCTCGACCTCGCTGGATTTCGATTGGAACCCCGTTGATTTTTTTTTATCGACTACAAGTTGGCCCTTGACTGCTATCTCACCTGATGTTAAGTGATGATGCAGTCTAAGATGGAAGCGGGCTAACTTGTTAAGAGTGGGACGAAAATCCACACCCCTATCGGTTTCTACACGACATCGTACCGGAACGCTAAGTCGCTTGGCGGTACGTCTTTGTCGTTGTGATTCGATCCAAGTCAAATTCTTTCCTCCACCACCGTCAGATGGTCATCAAAGTCATCTACCCAGAAGAACCGGCAAAAAGCCATATTTGTTGCACTTTTTAAAAACTCATACATTGTCATACAGTTTATATAAATTATTATTTTATGATAAAATTTGTAAAAATTAGAAAGAAATGTAAATAAAAATAAATGAAATAAATTATTTTCAATTACAATCACATTACAATTTCAGTCTGAAAGTGCAAACGTATCAAATGGCCTCCAATCATCTTTTTTATTACTTATTAATAGGAAAACTCGTAAGTTTCTTGTCAAGTTTATTTAGGAGTTATCTTACGTGGCTTCGAATCACAAGATCTTGGATTCAAATCCTCCGTTTTTTAAATTATGTAAATAACAAAATAATATGAATACTAATTCCTTCCATTTCCAAAAGGTCAGTGGTGTACTCCAGAACACGGGGCAGTCGCTGGTGTTCAGGGTGGAGAAGGACAGCAAGCATCAGGTCAACATCAGCGGGGGCCCGCTCTCCTATCGGTACCAGTTCGAAGAGATCTACTTCCACTATGGACTTGATGACAACAAAGGATCTGAACACCAGATAGATCACCATACGTTTCCTGGAGAAGTAAGTAATTTTTATTTTTCTATCGCCCTTCTTGGTACTACAGAATAAAAGTCTCGAGTCTTCGAGATACTGAGATTTTCTTACTTCCAAGACCTTCTCAGCAATCGGGCTACTGAGAAATAATAATCTATGGGTTCTTCCTTCTCAGAAATCTTTAATAAAAATTCTGAGGCATAGCCCTATTGTCTATATAGGATGATCTTCTCGTCGATAATAATATCTATAAATCAGCCTTGATTAAGCTAACAAGGTGATAAAGTTAAACTCTAACGATCACTATCAACGGTAATGCTAAGGACAAGGATCGCACGATTGACGTATACTCTAAGGCATAGGAATGTAACACAACCAACTTCCGAACTCCAGGCTGAATCTTAAACCTCGATATCTAAAGCCAAGCCTAACCATCAAACCAGAGGCAGTTGATTAAAATGTAAACGTATCTATAATCACAAATGAAGTCAGGATTTAGACGCAGACGAATTCGCGTGCGTTCGCTAGTTTTGTACAAGAAAGAGTTAACTAACGTGTGACGCAAATTCTAACCACATATTGCGCTATTAACGAGATTCTATCTAAAATTAGTTTTCTCTGAATCCCGTTCAAACAAGTTCATTCAATTGTGTTAAGTTTTCGAGTTTATCGCTGTTAAAACGGATAACAACCTTGGGGATTTAATCCACGAGTACACAGCCAGTACCTTATTGCTTTGCTCAGGAAATAATACTTTTAACATAGCTATATCATAAGCTAGCAGTAATGTGTAACAATTTATTCATCGGTGCCTAGTTGATCCAGTGGTTTATAGTTGTGGTGAGTATAACGAGTTCACTAAACGGTACAACGTCGCTATTTATTTTTGTTTAGTCTATAGTTTTTTTTTATCGACTACAAGTTGGCCCTTGGATAAATAAATAAATCAGGTGTGATAGCAGTTATCACACCTGATTTATTTATTTATTTATTAAGGAAAACCAACTGCTGATACATTATATCTAGTCCATTGAATATATATATATATATATATATATATATATATATATATATATATCGAGCTTTAGTTAATGCTCAGCTTACAACAGGTCTTCACAACATGCATAATAAATTTTAAATTAAGATGTCATAATTACAATGTCATAAATATATTAGTCTAACTACACAGAACTTATGTCTAAAAAAATGTGTCAATTGTTAAACAAAAATAATAAAAAAAAAATAATAATAATAAATAAAATGTCAGTTACTAATACTAAAAATGTCAATAATTTGATGTTAAGTGATGATGCAATCTAAGATGGAAGCGGTCTAATTTGTCAAGAGTAGGATGAAATTCACACCCCTATCTGTTTCTACACGACATCGTACCGGAACGCTAAATCGCTTGGCGGTACGTCTTTGTCGGTAGGGTGGTGTAGCCACGGCGAAAGCCTCCCACCAGCCAGACATAGACAAATTAAGAAAAATCTCAATCAGCCGCGTCGGGAATCGAACCCAGGACCTCCGTCTTATAAATCTACCGCGCATATCGCGCCACGAGGGTCGTCAGTTTGAGATTAATGAAATTCCGTATAGTAACGCTTGCTTGTATTCAACAGATCCAGTTATATGGTTTCAACAAGGAACTGTATCACAACATGTCGGAAGCTCAACACAAGTCACAGGGAGTTGTTGGCATTTCACTGATGGTTCAGGTAAAGGAATACAAAAATAAAGGAAGAACTCAAAATAAGACCTATTAAATGCAATGGTCATTGTAGATAAAACCTGTATGGATCTCTGTGGCTAGTGTAAGATTTTACCGCGTCGATATCGAGAACGGTAAACGACACTGACACTCACCCATTTGAGTTTTCTCTCGATACTGCCAGGGGCGCTGCTTCAATTCTATATAAAATTTGCCTTTACGCGAATGTGAAGTTTTCTTTTTTTTTTATCAACTACAAGTTAGCCCTTGACTGCTATCACACCTGATGTTAAGTGATGATGCAATCTAAGATGGAAGCGGGCTAATTTGTTAGAAGTAGGATGAAATCCACACCCCTTTCGGTTTCTACACGACATCGTACCGGAACGCTAAATCGCTTGGCGGTACGTCTTTGTCGACAGGGTGGTAACTAGCCACGGCGAAAGCCTCCCACCAGCCAGACCAAGACAAATTAAGAAAAATCTCAATCTGCCCCGCCGAGAATCGAACCCAGGACCTCCGTCTTATAAATCCACCGCGCATACCACCACCTGCGCCACGGAGGTCGTCAAAAAGTTTTCGATTTGATTTGGTGTAAGCTCACACTAGGCACTCCGATCTACAATAAAACTACCTCTTGTAGATCCCGATTTATGAAAAATATTGTTATAATAGTAATCTAGGTGCTATTCTAGATTAATCTACGTCTGTTTTTTATGTATTACAAGTTAGCCCTTCAGCTAACTTATTAGGAATAGGATGAAAATCCAGATCCTTTTGGTTTCTGCACGTAATCCTACCGGAACGCTAAGTCGTTTGGAGGTACGTTTTTGCCGGTAAAGTGCAAGCCTCCCACCAGACTAAAAATGTGCTTGTTTGCCTAATTTTATCTAAATTCGTTCTTTTGGAGTTAGAAACGGTCTAACTTAGATACTTACCAATTTTTTTCACTCAAATAAAATTGTGTTTGTTTGACGTATATTGAAAAAAATAAAAAAAAAATATATTTTCAAGAACACAATATAATCTATAAGGTTGTGTTTACAGATTGGCGAGCCAACGAATAAAGAGCTAAGGCTTATAACAAGCGCTTTCAACAAAGTCACATTTAGAGGTAAAAACTACTTACTATATTATGTCCAATAGTTAGTATGATCAGTAGATTTTTCATAAATAGAGATCATAAAACAAACCAAAACTATCTCTTGTTTCAATGACTAATTATTTTTTATTATTTTCCTTATGACTTTAATTTACCTCAATACCTATTTTTAACCGACAAAAAAAACTGGAAGGAGGTTCTCAATTCGACACGTATATTTTTTTTACCACGCCTAACTTTTTACAGAGTTGTCCGATTTTTATAATTCTTTTTTCATTAGAAAGGGCACACTTCCAAAATGATCCCATAATCATTATTTTAGGATCTGATGATGATATCCTGGGAAAATTGAAGGAACTCTATAAATTTGGTGCCAGCCAAGATTTCTACTTTAAGAACATTACCTAGAATCCACAAATTGCTTTACTACGTTAAACAAATGTTCCTTAAACTTTCTGGCACCGACTTCATAGATGTGCTTAAGTAAATTAAAGCAACTAAACGACACAGTTATTTTTTACCTTTTAATGCGTTTTGAGTCGATTATATTTTTTGTTAAAAATTTTGAGCCATACTTTAAAGACATTTAAAAACAAACTTAATAGACTAAGGATATGCCATTGCCAGATCTTAGTCATTGTACAAAAGTTAAAACCTTGTCAAGTTCTGCTCTTGCTATGGTTAATTACGATTTGTAAGTTTGGAGTTTAGAACACAGTTGCTTCCCTCCTCAAATGTATAAAAAAAAAATATAATTATTTTAACATCCCGCAAACTTTTATGTTTGCGGGATGTTACGAGAAATCATATCCCGAATCGCTAGGCTTATTACAGTGGCAATACTTCGCTAGAAACTCTCAAAGTTTTATATTTAACAGTGTTTTTCAAAGGGTTGAAACAAAGCTTAATGACTGGCGGAGATATGATTTTTCATGTTATACCAGAGAAAATATACAACATTACGTTTTTTATTTAATTTGTTAATGGTCTGAACCCTTATAATTGCTTATTGATTAACTTTCCTTTACAATTATTAAGAGGGGATAAAATTATTGGAGGAATTTATTCCCTTTCAATAATGAATAAATTAATGATTTTTTATGAATTATACCTTCAGATTCACTTGTGTATTGTTAATATTAAGTTTGCACGCAATCTTCTTCATTTTAATTTTTCATTGATTTGAACTAAATGGTTATATCTCCACAGGTAGCTCGTACCCCATCAAACATCTACCCCTAAGTTCGCTGCTGCCCAACACTCAGCAATACCTCACGTACGAAGGCTCCACCACACACCCTGGCTGCTGGGAGACTGCTGTGTGGATCATATTCAACAAACCTATCTACATTTCTAAGCAAGAAGTTAGTATGTTTCTATTAATTATCAAAAAAATAAAGTTCCTTATATGAATTTTTAAAGTCGTTAAAATTGCACTGTTTTATAAATGTTATTTTTACGTAATTTATAAATTACAAACTGACAATTCAAAAAAATCATAAAGATTTCACTGAATAAAGATGTTTTGACTTTTTCTTAGAATTTGTAAGCTTTTTTTTTGTACGTGGGGAAATCCCCAAGGATACCTTCCTGCAGTGGAAAGGGAAGAATATTATACTTGTACTGACTAAAACACCACGGTATTCCAACTCGACGCCTAGGACTGCATTACGGGAATGTTGGTACTACTACTGTAAATGACCTTATTAGCCTGGACCGGCTTCTACACATGTGTCTAATAATCAAAAGTGAATTTATGTTTGTCAACGCATATCTCAAATACCAATAGGTCTATTCACTCCTGATCAATTGTCTGTCTGTCACAGTACCCATATTTTAGTTCGACGACCTCCGTGGCGCAGTGGTATGCGCGGTGAATTTATAAGACGGAGGTCCTGGGTTCGATTCCCGGCGGGGCAGATTGAGATTTTTCTTAAGTTGTCTTGGTCTGGCTGGTGGGAGGCTTTCGCCATAGCTAGAGAGACGAATATCTTAGCATTCCATGGATTCACCGTGCGGGTGCCGGGTCCATCGCGTGGCTGAGAGAAAAACTCCGAACAGAGCCCGAGACTTGTGACTCGGGTGTAGGTTTAAGGGTACCCTTTGTGACGCGCGTCAACACTCACCTCCTCTGTTCAAGTTATTCTCCCTGCCCAACCATATTCGGAAGGACCCTACTAGTGCAGCTTTGGACACTCGTTCCAATATGGAGCTTACTGCACTTCTAGTAAGGCCAAGGTCTTTTAGCAGGTTGTAGAGAGACTTCGCTGGTATACCCCTCGCACCCACTTCTACCGCGTATAAACTAACCACATAGCCATTTTTGGTTAGTTCATTAGTAAGGTCATAGTATTTATTCACTTTGAATACATGGTCTTTAGGGATGTTTGTTTCCCACGGCACTGTAAGCTCAACAAGTACTATACGTTTGATTTGTTTGGAAAAAAGAAATATGTCCGGTCTAGATGTCGTAATAGCTAAGTCTTCCGGGTGGGAGTTACCACCCTACCGTCAAAGACGTACCGCCAAGCGATTTAGCGTTCCGGTACGATGTCGTGTAGAAACCGAAAGGGGTGTGGATTTTATCCTACTCCTAACAAGTTAGCCCGCTTCCATCTTAGATTGCATCATCACTTAACATCAGGTGTGATAGCAGCCAAGGGCTAACTTGTAGTCGATAAAAAAAAAAAGTTCTAAACACAGAAGCTAGAACGGCACTCCATACCTACTAGTGCGTAACTTAGGAACCCAACCGCTTATTACGCCTTCAAGATATATTCTTTCCGCAGCGGGAAAGATGTGTGTGATACCTGGCAATCCTGTAATAGAACAATGTAGGAGGTACGAGAAAAGGCACTCTATCTATACAAGACTTACAGAAATTGTTATTCATAGATGTACGCCATCCGTCGCCTCATGCAGGGGTCGCAACTGACCCCCAAAGCGCCGCTCGGTAACAACGCCAGGCCGGTGCAGCCGCTACACCATCGGACGGTGCGAACTAACATCAACTTCAACAAGCAGGGAATGCCGGTTTGTATCTTTTTATTTACCTCAAATACTTTGGACAATTGGAAAACTGTCAAAGGAAATGACTGAAGTAAGAAAAATTAAGGACTCGGTTACCCACAATTAAAGCGAATTGTGGATAATAGGAAAGCTTTTCGCATATTGACCGCCAAATTTTGTTCGGAACATGGCACCAGAATTAGCACAAAAAGTTTATTTTAAAAACACGCACAGTTTATTTTAAAAACAGAAGATGAAACTGTGGAGACTTTTTACGCTTATCATCCTTGGTAATATTTTAGCTATTTAGTAATATTATGACGCCTAAGTTTTTTACCGTTTTTTTTTAATTGTTTAATATATTATATTAAAGTTAAGGATATTGTAGTGTTTAAGCGTTTACTTTTTTATTTATTTAATTGTAAATATTTAAATCAATGTACATATTTAACTGTAAATAAATAATAAATAAATTTAGTAATTAATAATTTCTAAAGTATAGATACTATTTTGTGCATAAGCCCTTCTTAATCTATGCGCCTTCCAATAATTATAATATATATAACAAAAAACGAAACAAACAAGCAAACTCTTCAGCATAATACTTAAGTCCAACTTGTATATTTGTGTAACTGTGTATGCATGCATGTATGTATAATATAATGCTAAAAAAATTAAGCGAATTAAAATCACATTAAAAAGTAAATAATTTTTGCCTCATTTATTTTCTTTGATTAAGCATATCTATAAAGTCGGTGCCAGCCAAGTTTACGGAACGTTGATTTAACGATGTAAAAGCTACAGTCACTTTAAAAAATAACCGAAATCACTACAAGTGTGCCTATACAATTTGAATTCGTTCCATTTACCAGGATAAAAATACCATCAAAGACTTTAAAACACTTCGCGTAATTCTGCAAAACCACTTGCTTATCTACATCTCAATGTATGGCTTCAACGAGCCACAACTTAACACAACATGGTTATTTTCAAACTCATTCTATTCAACAAAGTTTAACGAATAAATACTTTTTTGTCTATAAATCTTCTACACTTTTGTTTACTATTAACTTCCATAGAAAAAAGAGGACTAGTATAAAGATAATCATTTATTTTCATGCATATTAAAAAGGTTTTAAATCAATCTATGATGGTGATAATAATATAGATAGACATTTCCTTTTGTGACTAAAAAACGTTTTATGGAAATCTGAACATTAAGGAAGAGTTTATGCATCAGGGTGAGATGTTACATGTAAGGAAACTTATTAAAGTAACAAGGATCAACGCAAAGGATGCCGCACGTGCCTACCAGTAAAAAAAAAACTATTTCATAAAATTTAACGTAAAGCTTTAACGGTTAGCATCATAAATACACTTGGCTCTAGTTTACGTTTGTTAAAGCTCAGTATTAAAGTGATAAATATAGTAGAAAACTTACGATAAATCTGAAGAACACTTCACACAATTTCGCGAAACCACCGTCTTATCTAAATCTAAATGTATGGCTGAAACGAGCCACAAATAAACACAACGGGTAGATTCAAACTCACCCCATTCAACACGTCGGTAACTGGCGGAAAATTTTATTTGTCCATAGAAAATACTAGTTAATTCAACCCTCAGTATCAGCGCAAAGCTTAGCTTGAAACGAGACTTAGAATATTTTTATTGCGGTTCGTCATACAAAAAAGTATAAATGAAATTAAATTCCGCGTAAATGCGAATGGTTAGTCTTTTGCATAAAACCATAACATAAATACACTTGGCTGTAGTTTAAATTTTCTAAAGCTCAGTATTAAAGTGATAAATATAGTAGAAAACTTGCTATAAACCTGAGTACACTCCGCACAATTTCGCGAAACCGCCGGCTTATCTAGATCTAAATGTATGGCTGAAACGAGCCACAAATAAACACAACGGGTAGATTCAAACTCGCCCCATTCAACGCGCCGATAACGGACGGGAAGTTTTTATTGTCCATCAATCTTTTGTACAAGGAACTTCGTAAACAATAAACAAACAGGAAAGAGTTAGGATTGTGGAAGGCAACGTGATGGAATTTTTAAAAATAATGTTAAATTAACCGTGAGTTCAATCAGGTTAAATGATTTTAGTCGCATAGAGCTTTCGTTTGTCATCAAAAGCTCTACTAGTTCTACATTACTGCATGATGGTCTAAAAGGTCTCGTTGCCAGTGTAATTACAGACACACAAGGCTTAATGGATGGATTGAGGACTACACTTTGTGGGAAGTAATCAACACATATCCTGCCGAGTGTCGCTTAATGTACCAGTTAGTTCTAGTATTTTTTTTATTCCTAAGTCCTTCGTAATTATTCCCTTAGTAGCTCCACTAGGAGGTGCTTCGGTTTTCAGTTCCATTTACCCACGCCTGTTGCCTTAGGGATTACTGGTGCTTATTAAATAAAATTAATGCTGCTTATTAAAAAATATTTTATTTAAATAAGCCTTAAAAGCTCCACGATTAAGAGACGGATTTAGGTTTGGACGAAACCAATTCAGGTTATCTTGCACGATTGTTTGGGCTAATTAAAGTGATGGAAAATATTGGTCAATTCGAAAACTCTATGGCTATTATTATATTATTAAAAAAATACACTCTTTAGACGTGTACATACTATGCTACTCAACAGCAAAATAAATACATGGCGTCATTTCTAAGTAAGTTTTGGTACAAAAATCCTACTTTTAATTTTCAATACAAGTCAATTTGCGTCCATAAATCGCTCAGCGCATGCCCGTGGAGCCTTGTTTGCAGTTTGCAGCGGACGCTAAACTAAATATAATTTAGTGCCGTCTCCATTAATTAATGAACGCGCCGCTGCGGTCTCGTGGTGTCGTTTTCAAAATCTATACACTGTGGACGATGTTTAATTTATGTGATGCCTTCATCCACCATTTTAGGGAAGGAATTTCTAAAATTTTTAACAACTTTCAAAGCACAAATAATTGTTAAACACATCTACACAACACACCACTCAGTTGTTAGTTTATGTGACTTTGGATTTTTAAATCCAGGGTTTGAACCTGCGTGTGGTTATAAAATATACAACTTTTCTTTGTCCCGGAGCTAAGAAGTTGATGACGTCACGCTGCCATAGTTTTCAACATCAGCACCTTCAGCCCACCGACCCAGATTAGAGCGGCATGGTGTGTCTTCGCTCCATATTCCCTCTCACAAATTTTGATTTGTATTTTTTTACTAACCTGTTTTTATTTAGCTTTGACTGCAATCACATCTGGTTGTAAGTGATGATGCAATCTAAGATGAAAGCGGGCTAACTTGTTAGGAGTAGGTCCACACCCCTTCGGTTGCTACACGACATTGTGCCGGAAAGCTTGATGGTACGTCTGTCGGTAGAGTGGTAGCTAGCCACCACCAGCCTGACCCGGATTAATTAAATTGGCCTTGGCTCTGTTGGATTCGACCCAAGACCTCCCTCTTATAAATCCATATCGCACACCACTGCACCACGGAGACCGTCATTGTATTGTAAAGACTCTAAGGTATTCAGGTATTCGATCCTATAAGGTATTCACTTATGTAAGAAAATGTTAGACACGCCGCAGTGTATTAGCCAAGTTCGGAACATAAATAAAGACAAAACTATTCTCTTTTTTTTCAGGTATCAAGCAATTGCCCGGATATGTACAGAAATATGCATTACACAGGTATGTGAGAGATTATCCCATGCACGAGTATTCACGACTGTTAATAAAAACAACTAGTTTATTATGAATGCGATACTTGGAATGTTCAATGTTTTTGTATGTTTAATTAATAAATTTAACTGAACGTTTTAAAATTAACTTTATACAAAATTAATGTATGCTCATAGCACTTTATAACTATCTTATTTTATACTAAATTTTCACATTTTCAGCACGTTACGCCCGAAAATCACGTTCGAAAAAAAGTATTGCATGCAAACGCAAGAGAAAAGTCACTGTTACACCAAAGAAAGCATGTTACAATACTAGGTATTTTATGCATGACCACTTATCACGTGAAATGATTGCCGTGAAAGCTTACTACGCTTTGAAGCTTTGATACGTAGGCGTGCTCTTCATAAGCGCAAAAAAATACTGCCTACCCTCAAGCAATATGTCTTGTAGGCAGTATTTTTTGGGGGAGGAATTTTCCTAGTTAAAAATCTTGTGCACGCCACTGTACGTAGATACTATAAAAAATTTATTTGCTGCCCCCTACACATGCTATCCTCTCTAAAGTCTTATTTCTTTAGCAAAACTCACCGAAATTTCTTCAGAGAGCTAAAGGAAATAATTATGATGTTCGCATGCTAGCATATATATTAATAATACTAGTTTAGTTAGTAGTAAATAGTCTATTCACCAATATGAAATCTGTTTATATTGCCTGCTTTTTTATACTATTATAGTAAGTTCTGTAGCGATTAATGAAAGTATACAACTTGGCTCGTTTTTAACTTATACATTAATAATTAATAAATAAGTTTTTCATACCACCTGTAGAATTCATTGTCACGTCGGTGTTGACCGATGCGGCCTCTTGAACCGCGAACAAAATATTTTTAACTTCCGGCAGAAAAAGAGGGGTGTTATAAGTTTGAAGTCGGTGTCTGTCTGTTAATGAATGTTTATGTCTGTGGCATCGTAACGCTCTTACAGATGGACCGAGTACGATGCGGTTTTATAACTTTTATAGCCAGTTTCTGTTATTATCTATGTTTGAAATCTATGTTTTACTTAAAATCGTCCCAAAATTGTTATATTTTTTTGCTCCCTCAATATGGGTATCAAATATGAGGGCTTGACGAATAGACTATATATATACACTGTGAAAAGTTCTCAAATCCAAGATCGCCGCCACGAAAAAATGGCAACTTAAATTTTGTCAGGAGCTTTTAAATGTTCAATTTAATCTATCACAAAGTGTTTGATCGACGCCGTGACCAGAAGGCTGGTCTCTTTTTAGGACAGAGGATCAGCATTGCCATTCTACGTGGCATTGCTGCTAGCCTTCTGGGCACTTTACCGCTCGACACCGATTCGGAGGAATATTATGACACCTAATTTTTTTACTGTTTTTTTTTTAATTGTTTAATATATTATATATAGTTTAGGATATTGTAGTGTTTAAGCTTTTAATTTTTTATTTATTTAATTGTAAATATTTAATTCAATGTACATATTTAACTGTAAATAAAATATTACTATATTTAATCTATCAAAATTTTTATAATCCCAAACCAAGTTTTTGTTTTTGTTTTTGTAGAAAGAAATATATTATAGAACGACCGCTGTTTCACCCGCTTAGTTATCGTTCCTGTTGGAATTTTGGAATAAAACGTTATTCTGATATGTAAGCTATATTATTCTGAAGTTTCATCGAAATCCATTGAGTAGTTTTTGCGAGAAAGAGAAACAAACATGGTTGATGTTCGTTTCTTCCTTCCATCCTTCAATCCTGACATACAAATTTTCTATATATACTACAGTTTTACATAGTTGGTCAAAATAATTAACTTAGATAATAATTGTTTATTTATTCAGAATTTATATTCAAATACAGCTCTCCTAATATTTATAAATTGTACTGATTTAGTACCAAAATATTAAAATAAATAGCCGCTCACGAAAATGAATATTAATCCATAATTATGCATGATTATTTAATTTATTATGCATGCAGTTATTAGCGTTTTGTTTTTGCATGCGTAGTTTGAACGATAATTATTTTGCGACTAAAACTAACTAAAACTAATAGAGCTTGTAATAACAAATTTTGAAACATATTGCATTTGTAAGTACATGGTTCACACTTGATTACGTTTTGTGAATAGCAGATCATGCGTGCTAAATTAATTTTGTTTACAATTTATGCGAAATTCCAGTTTGTAGCGTACGAGTTATATTGATATCGATATTATAGATTTGTAATCGATAATATCCGTATCGGATAATATTGGGTTCAGACGTCAAATCGATGTCGATAGATATAATATTTTAGTTGTAAATGGCAATGCCTTTTTCGTCTTGCGATCAGGTTCATTCGGGCACAGATCATTAGTTCCCCGAGTTCGATTTTTAAAAAGTTATTAATAGTCCTAGGATGCGCACGAAAACACATTATCGCGTAGGCATAAGGCATGTCGTCGTTTAATAGCACCGAAATTTATAATATTACTTATCTGTTTCGAGAGAGAGCGATATTTTTGATGTCGCGCTATTGGATGTTGATCACTCTTTTTTCCTCATAATAATGTCTTCATGCGCATCCTAGAGCTTTTTTCCGCTGGGAAATGCTACGGGACCTCCTGGAGGGTATGTGGGACGCTGGCCGAAAAGCAACCAGAATACGCCTCGTTGATCTACGGGCTTCCCTTTCTTTCAAGAATGTTAAATTGTAACTTTACTGAATGCCGCCTGGCGTGGTTGATCAAGGCAAAGAAAGCGTGGGTTATCGCCTACGGACTTGCGACCGACGAATTAAGAATATCACGAATATAATATTTTTTGTCGCTTTCTTTCAGTTAAAAGTTTACCCTTTTATTTCGTTTCGCTACATTTAAATTTATAGATATTTTGAAGTTTTTTTATTTTATTTTTTACAAAATGTCTTCTTATCGATCAACCAATTCTTATCAATTTTCATGTTGCTGTATCTCATTATGGGCCTACTATTTTTATAGATACATACTTATTACAGGGTTCATCGATGAAGAGTTAAGTTGCTTAAATTATTATTCTGTTTCCAGCCACGCAGTGGCCGAGAGAACACAGTATGAGGTACAGAAGCGCTGAGGATCTGGCCATGCTTTCGCTCAACTGAATAACTTAGCTTCTTAAAATATACTTAATTCTAAGTTATATGTATAGAATGTAGAACAAACATTATAGATCCAATTACGATTAGTCTAAGCTCAGATTGCGATATTATTTCCGTATTCAATGATGTCGCACGCGACTGACACAACACGCCGCGACAGTCGCGCACATCTTTGGCACGTCCACGTCAACAATCGATGTACTCCGATGAATTATTGTATATTGTGTTAAATTATGTAATTTTAAGATCCCTAATCCCTGTACCCATATTTTTGTTGTGTTTTATCTCATTATTTAGAACTTTAACTGTCATAATATCTAATAGACTGTATACAGTAACGTATACATTTTTAGGATATTATTCATACTATACGGATATATATCGACGTCTGAGTTAACCCTCAAATACTCATCGACATATTTTGTATTCCACAGACGAGTTTAACTTAGAATACAGAGTTTGCCGACCTACATTATTCAATTAGTATTGTAAAATGAGTTATCCGATCCCTACCTATTGTTAAGACATAATTATGAATAAGGTAGATATGCTGTTCCAGATCCATATAAAATTATAGACATTTTGGATGCCTGTTTACAAAAGTACCCAATAAAATTGCTTTTTAGGTAAACGTCAATTGTATAGACTATAGAATATTGTGTTAAAATATTAGAGAATTATGTAAAAAAGAGAATACTCATAATTATATAATTGGCAATTAGGAAAATAGAATTTATATAACTATAAATGAAGCTTCGAATATAACGTAAAAAAATCTTCGCTAAAATTTATATAAATTATATTGTGTAACATAAATTGTAACGTTAATAAAATTATGTGTAAATAAAATGTATAAAGTGTAATAAATAGTTGAAAGTTATCGTCATTCGTCCACACCTTGAGTGTAACTATCGCAAATAGATTAAAAAATAAGCAGTATAAATAAAAGACGAAGCTTCTTTATTTTCCGTTTGTTAAAATTGACAATTCGATATATTTATGTGCTGACGCGACGATATTTACATATATTACATAGAATTACAATTGATACGTAAAAATTGTAAAAGTAAATAAATATAGCACGTAGTTTTCCTATGTTTATATTCTGTCAATTGTTCGAACAATTATTATTATAAAATAGGCAAACATTGTATACAAAGGAAGCTTATGAATAGTTTGATATGTAAACTTAGATTACATTGTTATTAATAGAATTGTAATGTAATAATTGTAACTTACATAAATATGCTGTTTATATCAAAACTCCGGTTAATTACTGATGATTTTTTTTTATTTATAAAAGTTACAGCATATATAATAATGCTTTAATATCTGATGCCATAGTTTAATTAACGTAATGAACTGTAGTAAAATTAACTGTAATGTACCTATGGAATTTCAAGTTGTAGAATTTAGATGCTGTGTTGTCAACATATGTTATGATAATAAAATATATAACAAAACTGTACTGGTTTTATTTTTTGGTATTTGATCTAAAATACTATTTTAACCTGGTGTTGATTATTGAAATAAAATATAATTTTAACAAAAAATAGAACCGACTCACAACGCACTAAAAAGTAAAAAATAACTGTGTCATTTAGTTGCTTTAATTTATTTAAGCATATCTACCTTAGAAGTATGCCCTTTCTAATAAAAAAATAATTATCAAAATCGGATAACTCTGTAAAAAGTTATGCGTGGTCATACATATAAAAAAAAATATATACGTGTCGAATTGAGAACCTCCTCCGTTTTTTTTTGTCGGTTAAAAATACATCATACGAGCATCTCGCTTACATCTCGTCAATCATCCCACCTTCAGTAAGACTATCAGTCCAATATGGCAAAATATCTTTAGAGAACACCGATTTCTGTTATCTACATCCGCTTTGCAACCGTTGTACATCGGCTTCAAAACTGATCTTAAAAAAAGTGACTTTGTCAGCCTGTACTCTTACAACTATATGAAAGTACTTCTGGTAGAAGGCAATTTTGATTTTTGTATTATGGTAGGTCAGAAACGAAGCAGGTTTGCCATAAAAGATTGACGTTCTATTTGTAAACCTAATCGGTTTTTATTAGAAAATACTAAAATGTTGAGTGCATTATCTTCCGAATATTTTCAAATGTCCTGAGATTCTTTGACCGAGTATGAAAATTGAGCTTTTCTTTATTCCAAAAAAATGTTAGTAGCAGCTTGGAGTTGGGAAATTGGTAGTTTCTGGTAGCTCTGGCTGGACGCACACACGTTAGGTCGATGGCTCTGTTGGTTTATGCCAATCATTATCTATAGCGTCTAGTATCATCATCCAATCATCACAAAGTCAAAAATAATTTTCCAAAACACAACCTACTAACCCTAATTGGAGCAGGGTAGTGGAACTA
Organism: Mycalesis mineus; assembly: GCA_034621355.1. Taxonomy (NCBI): domain Eukaryota; kingdom Metazoa; phylum Arthropoda; class Insecta; order Lepidoptera; family Nymphalidae; genus Mycalesis; species Mycalesis mineus. The sequence goes on from CM067903.1 coordinate 8,132,086, forward strand.
TTAAACCCTTCGAAGGTTTAGGAATATAATTTGTATTCCATATTCTAAAATCAACCAACAATGCATTTTTCGTCAACATTTACACATAGTTACGAGTACTGCTACTCCACTCCTCCAAGATCCGGTCAAAGCAGATAGCATTGACAGTGTCGTGTGATAATTCGTGAATCACACACTATAGAGGTCGGCACCGGACTCTGCGACCCAAACCCGTCAACCTGCATAGCATCCGATTATTAAACAGCTTCTGTGCAAGTTGATCACTACGTCTATTTTGTGTTTAACCCTTCAAACGTCCAAAAATAAAGTTGGTATTCCATGTTCTGAAATCAACCAACAAAGCATTTTTAGTCGTCTTCAACCAACATTAACACTTAGTACTTACGAGTACGAGATACCTATATATGATATACGGTCCGGTTTGACCTCACTCCTCCAAGATCCGGTCAAAGCAGATAGCATTGACCGTGTCAATAGTAGATAACTCGTAAATCACACCCTATAGACGTCAGCACCGGACGCGGCGGCCATATTGTCTGCAAGCCCGCTTCCTGAGCGACTCTGCCTTCAGGGTCGTAAAGGCATGTCCATACCTAATACATGACACACAGGAACCTAGCTGTTTAGTATGGATATAGATAAATTAACGATCACTATCAGATATTAATGACAGTGACCGGGTCCGACGGCTTAACATGCTCTCCGAGGCAGGGGGTGTAACACCACCAACTTCCCGACTCAGGACTAGGGATGTCCTGAAAATTTCATAGAAGAATGTAAAACTCAGAATTATTCCGTGAGTCGAGCCAGGAATCGAACCCAGGATTCGTGATCGTAGCCACATAGGCTAATATGTATAATAACAAAGTTAAGTAACCAAAATATGTAGTTATTGATGTTTTCTATATGTTTCATGTTTAGTAGTTTATATAATTAGTTATGTTTTCCTTTTTTTTTATCGACTACAAGTTGTACCCTTGACTGCTATCACACCTGATGTTAAGTGATGATGCAGTCTAAGATGGAAGCGGGCTAACTTGTTAGGAGTGGGATGAAAATCCACACCCCTTTCGGTTTCTACACGACATCGTACCGGAACGCTAAATCGCTTGGCGATACGTCTTTATCGGTAGGGTGGTAATTAGCCACGGCGAAAGCCTCCCACCAGCCAGACCAAGACCTCCGTCTTATAAATCCACATCGCATACCATTGCACCACGAAGGTCGTCAAAATATTAATTAAAGAGTAAGAATAAGCAATTAAAGAGTACTGGGGTACTGGGGTACTCTTTAATTGCTTATTCCAAACTGTCCCTATCGTGTCATGTGATGCCACTTAAGCTTATGCCTGAAAACCAGCGCTGCAGTGGCGGACATTGCAGCAACATGCTGAGGCAGTAACCTTTTTAGCTGAGATGATTTGTATTAGTTATTTAATTTAGCTTTTCTTTCAAGACTTTTTTGTTGTATCTTTAGTTCTCAGTTTTTAAGCTATATACTGTACAACAACTACTTTCAGCTAAATAAAATATTTTATTATTATTATTTCTCTCTCATTTATTTATTTACAATTATTTTTAAAATTTTTAACAATGCTTATAAAATTATTATTATTCTATCATTTATTTATTTACATTTCTTTTTAAATTTTCAACAATGCTTATAAAACAATTATAAAAACACTATTAAAAATTTATAAAAAAAATCATTCCGCCTGCTGCGGGGTCCGGGGGTCCAAGCAACCGATGGTCAGGACTCCAGAGTGAGGAACCTCCTCACAATACGCACCGTTTCAAGAAATATTGCCTTCTGTATCCGACCCTTGATCCAACAACTAAGCGAAAGCTTTTTAAGATGTTCGTCAAAGCTTTTCGCTATAAGACCGTTGACTGAAACGACTATAGGAACAATCATTGTTGAATCAACATTCCACATGGCGGTAATCTCATGAGCAAGGTCCAAGTATTTTGATACTTTTTTCCTTTTCAGCTATCACCAGATTATCATCATGTGGAACAGTAATATCAACAATCATTGCACGGCGCGTTAATCGATCAATTATCACTATTAGTACAGGATCCGTGGTCTATTTTTTAACTTGATTACTATCAAGCTAATTTTCCGTGAGTAGCTTCATTTTGATAAGAAAATTTTTGATTGTGGTAGCTAACAGAGGTAGCAATGATAAAATATGTCGATTTGATGATTCTTCAATATTTATTACTAACTGAATTGTTTTTATTAAATCTTAAGATTTTCTAAATTATTTGAAAAAATATTTGTCCTACAAAATCTATGGTTTCATCAAAGAGTCTTCCCCCTCCAACATGTATTGATAACGAGATCACCAAAAATGATTACTAACCAGCTGATTTTTTTTTTATTACTTAGTTAATATATATATAATTTAACAGCCATATTGTCCTACAAATTTCGTGGTATGTTATCCCGGTCCTACGCTCAGAAATTGTTAATACCATAAGACCATTTTTCTCATTACTAACTGTAGGACAAAAATATTACATAATAGGTTAGTGTGTTCAGTGCCCAAATAAAACAATGTCCTACAAAAAAACAGGTATGTATCACTAGTCCGATAAGAATTGTAATTTTTTCGTTTTCCTATTTCTAGCATAAGATACAGTGAAAAAATCTTTTTTAAAATTTAAATAAGTTTATTTTTTAGGAAAATTAGGTACAAAAATTGGTGTATTGGTGTATTTATAGATGACAAAACAGTTCACATGTAAGCTGCCGCTGTCTCTCTTCTGCTCAGACGCATCGACCGATGAAGTGGAAGAGAGATATCAAGCACTTAGGCCGATCGTGCGTCTCTATCGCTTCTTCGGCGCTCTCGCTTGCACGCTCGGCTCAGGCGGAACGTGACAATGAGTCATACTTTTTCGTGCGTGCTGCTGGCGTTCATCGATTTATAAGACGTTATATTATCACGTCAAAATATATTCAAATAATTTCTCGAAAGACAAAAAAAAATAAAACGTAGTTAACTGAAAAATGCTTACTAACACGCTTATACTCGACACAAACGTGGGATACCTACTACGACGGAGTAAAAATGCTCTGCGCACGCGTAACGGCGTGACTCAGCTGTTGTAGAAAAATACAGAAACCCAAGCGGCACAAAGTTTTCTTTGTTATTGTTTTGTTTAATTTCAGTTGACGTTCAGTAATTTTTTAACTTATTGTTGAGTGAAATCTACCAAAAAGTCAACATTTTTTTTTCGCACGCTTGAGAAATAAATTGATTTTTAATTTCATGACTTTCCAATATATATTCAATTGGAGCACCGCAATAGCGTACCACGCTATTTTTACATCAAGGATCTGTACTACTACTTTTGACCGTAGGACCGGGACAACGTACCACGGAATTTGTAGGACAATATGACCGTTACATTATATAAATATTAACTAAGTAAAAAAAAAAAATCAGCTGGTTAGTAATCATTTTTGGTGATCTCTTTATCGATACATGTTGGAGGGGGAGGACTTTTTGATCAAACCATAGATTTTGTAGGACAAATATTTTTTCAAATAATTTAGATAATTATCTTAAGATTTAATGAAAAACAATCCAGTTAGTAATTAATATTTGAGAATCATCAAATCGACATATTTTATTATTGCTACCTCTGTTAGCTACCACTATCGAGAATTTTCGCACAGGAAATTATTGGGCGTCTCATTAAAACGATGCTATTCACGAAGATTCAGCTTGATAGTAATTATTTTTACATCAATGATCTGTACTACTACTTTTAAGCGTAGGAACCGGGATAACATACCACGAAATTTGTAGGACAATATGGCTGTTAAATTATATATATATTAACTAAGTAATAAAAAAAAAATCAGCTGGTTAGTAATCATTTCTGGTGATCTCGTTATCAATACATGTTGGAGGGGGAGGACTCTTTGATGAAATCATAGATTTTGTAGGACAAATATTTTTTCAAATAATTTAGATAATTATCTTAAGATTTAATAAAAACAATTCAGTTAGTAATAAATATTGAAGAATCATCAAATCGACATATTTTATCATTGCTACCTCTGTTAGCTACCACAATCAAAAATTTTCGCACAGGAAATTGTTGGGCGTCTTATCAAAATGAAGCTACTCACGGAAAATTAGCTTGATAGTAATCAAGTTAAAAAATAGGCCACGGATCCTGTACTATATATCAGGTCTATTGGCTACAATATACCTATCAGTGATAATTGTTCGATCCTTATAAAATTATTATTATTATTTTTAACCACTAGACCAACGAGGCAGTAGCATAATGTTTTACAAAAAGCAAACTAAGAAATAATAATAATCTAGCTAGATAAATCATCACACAGATTAAATGTAAGTATGTTTTATAACATCGCTTAGTCATAAAACATGAAACACTGCAACTTTGAACTTGCTATCGCGTGCCGTAAATCATTAAGCTCACCCGTATGCATACTGAGTCCGGATGCGTGTGGCCGCGTTGTCTGCGACGCCGGTTTTCCTTACGGATATACGCGACACTGTTAAGGCTTGACTACACTATGGCTCAAATCAGACTGAAAGTGACTTTCAAATCTTTAAGATACAAAGTTCCTACTTTTCAAATAATTATACCTCTTTTTTCAAATATTGGAATTTGAAAAAATAGAGCAACGCACGTCGATGCTTATTTATTTCTTTGTATAATATCAGTGGTTAAATTATGAAATTGCCGATTTGTAACTACACAGGTACCGTATGAAAAAAGTTTCACTTTCAAATCTTAAACCATGAAGGTTATATGTCAATTCGAAGTACCTATTACAATAAAACGGCAATTTCATTCTTTAACCCCTATTATAATCTCGTAGTTAAGTGATACAAAAATAGAGATGAATTTGTTACAGGCAAAAACGCGTCGCGTTCGCTTTGCCTTTGCACCAGTCTGAGTTAAGCCATTGCCAAGTATGCCCTACACCGTTAAGGCCTGACCACTCTAAAAACCAAAATGCGGCCAACTGTAGGCTAATTCACATTTATCACAATGTACCATTAATCTGTGTATGTATCGCATGCCGTAAATCATTAAGCTCAGTCGTATGCATACTGAATCCGGATGCGTATGGCCGCGTTGTCTGCGACGCCGGTTTTCCTTACGGATATACGCGACACTGTTAAGGCTTGACTACACTATGACTCAAATTCGACTGAAAGTGACTACAAATTATAGTATTCATCTCTATTTTCAAATCTTTAAGATACAAAATTTCAATTTATCAAAAAGTGAATTTCAAAAATAGAGCAACGCGCGCTTATTTATTTTCTTATATAATACAAGCTTGGGCTTAAGTGGTGATGAAAAATAGAGATCGCGTCGTGTCACTTCGCATTGCCTTTGCACCAGTCCGAGTTAAGCCTGTATGCTAAATTATGTCTAATTTTAATAAGTACACTGTTAAGGCCTCATCACTTTAAAAACAAAATACGCCATACTTTAGGCTATTTGAGACAGTATAGGTAATAACGGCTTGATCACAATAATAGTCACATTGTTACATAAATGTTTAAGCTTACCCTTATGCATCGCGACGCCGGATGCGTATGGTCGCATTTTCTGCGACGCCGGTTTTCCTTACGGAACAAGACAGCTCTGGCTTGTAGGTACATTGTAAAGGCATGACCACACTAGGAAACAAATTGTACTTAACATTAATGCGTGTACACGCCTTGCAGTTGAATATTGATGCGACGCGTTGCTTTGCCTCTGTTCCGATCTGACTTATCAATTTGTCATTTCATAAAAACTGACTGGAGACATGAATTCTCAAAGAGAAAAAGCTGTTTGAAAATGATGATGATGAAACTCTGCTATTCGATTGTACTGTAAGACTTTACAGTAGTCGAGAATACAGATGTAATCTATACAACAATATTCTGTTACGATGCATTAAGTCCGGCGTGTAGTTCGTGTATTAAAATATCAAAATGTATGCACATAAATTTCCACCAGCTGCCTTCAGAATGCGCTAACATGGATTTATATTCTGGCACCAATAAGGGCTTATGGGGAACAAGTTCACTGCCTCCTGAACTATGGTGGTTCTAGATATTTGACACTAGCGAACTGCCCGCGTTTTTGTCTGCACAATTGTGCGTTTTCGGGGGAATATCGGAATATAAAGTAGCCTATGTCATAAACCAGTACTTTCGATTTTTAACCGACGAAAAAAAACGGTGGAGGTTCTCAATTCGACACGTAAATTTTTTTTTTATGTATGACCACGCATAACTTTTTACAGTGTTGTCCGATTTTGATAATTCTTTTTTTTATAAGAAAAGGTGGTCTCATCGTCATCATCTTAGAATCTGATGATGATATCCTGGGAAAATTGAAGGAACTCTTCAAATTGTACCGGAACACTTGCAGCGATTTCGGTTTTTGCGTAAGTATCGGTAGCTTTTTGGCTACAAGTGTCATATAATATACTATGACAGTATAGTACGAGTACGTTACGGCGATAAATCACTAAAAAGTAAGACATAAAATTTTTTAACAAAAAATAGAACCGACTCAAAACGCACTAAAAAGTAAAAAATAACTGTCATTTAGTTGCTTTTATTTCATTAAGTATATCTAGGAGTCGGTGCCAGCCAAGATTTCTACTTCAAGGTTACCTAGAACCCACAAACAGCTTTATTACGTTAAATAAATGTTCCTTAAACTTGCTGGTACCGACTTCATAGAAATGCTTAAGTAAATTAAAGCAACTAAATGACACAGTTATTTTTTGCTTTTTAGTGCGTTTTGGGTCGGTTCTATTTTTTGTTAAAAATTTTATGTACCAGGCTTACGGAGCGTTGCTCGGTTTTATGGCAATTACACCTTTTTGAAAATAAAACCTAACTATACCAAAGCCAAACTCGATTGAGAATGCTTGTCAACAAACAAATTAAAAATGAAGGTAGAAATCACTTGTCATTTTACTTCTAATTTTTTTAAATAACCTGTTAATGACGAATTCATGGCAATAAATTAGATTAGAAAGCTTAAAACTAATCAATATATTCAATATCTTTTAAATAAGATTTTTTTAAATAACAAAAAATAATTTTAAATTTATTGGGCATAAAATGTGTTGTATTTTCTACCTTCATTTTTAATTTATTTGTTGACAAGTATTCTCAAATCGAGTTTGGCTTTAGTATAGATCGATTAATTGCCCAAGAAATCCCCTGTATACAAAATTTGATGAATATCGTAGGAATACTGAGATTCAGATTATTTACAAGAATTGCACCTTTAAGGATATTAAATAGACAAACTAGAGTGATAAATACCTACTATGACTTTTAAAGAATGTAAAAAAGAGATTAACTATAAATTTGGTGTTTCTGTCTGCCTGTCTGTGGCATCGTATATTCTACACAAATGGATCGATTACGATGCGGTTATTACGTTTGAAAGCTCACGTGATTAAGTACTTACTTAGCTTTATTTTGTTTTCTTATAATGATAAAGATAATTTTAGCTAAATCTACGACTGGTGAGGAATTTTCAAAATTTTCAATTGTAATAAATATATCATTACTTAGCATGCAGTCATATTAAACAAGAACTGGTAGATAATGTTGCAAATGTTACTGCTAGATTATCTGGATAGTAATCAAAAGAATAAACTACAACAATGAGAACAGTTCATTTAATCAAAATCAAATTAGTTTATAACAATTTGGCTTAATTTACGAACACATTAGATTCGTCAAGTTTATCTGTTTATAGTGTCTCTACTACTGGTTTTGAAGACAGATTTTTCAGAGAACAACCAGTAACAAACCTTTTATTTATATTAATGGGCTACATTACCAAAAGATCGCGGCTTCCGTGGCGCAGTGGTATGCGCGATGAATTTGTAAGACGGAGGTCCTAGGTTCGATTCCCGGCAGAGCTGATTGAGATTTTATGAACTGGTTTGGGTCTGGCTGGTGGGCCTTCGTCGTAGCTAATTACCACCCTACCGACAAAGATCTACCGCCAAGCGATTTAGCATTCCGGTACTATGTCGTGTGGAAACCGAAGGGTTGCGAATATTATCCACCTTACCACCAGGTCCAATTGCAGTCATGGGCTAAGTAGTAGTAAATAAAAACAAAATTAACTTTAACAATAACAGCGAACATGAACAGTTTGAAAATAAACTTCGCAAATAGATTTAGTTCTCCTTTTTAAACTGTCCACAGCACCGAACAGGAAATTCCGCGGACGGAAGTGGCCGGCGGCCATGTTGTCTGCGGGTGAACTTCCGTTTTGTAGGCTTCCTGGAACTTTAGCCTGTATGTTGCCTTACACGTCACACGTACAAAAATACACGACGTTTAGCTTTTAAGATGTTACAAAGGCAATTTTGAAAATAAACATTTTATACACAAAATTCTCTTTGTAAAATTATCCAAGTAAATTAGTGCATTATTTAGATGTTGCCTAAATGTAAATGTTCGTAGGCAACCGTAGATGGCAAAACATTACACTCGTTTTGACGCAGTTGGGTAAAAAGGAGACGATGTGCTGCAACACTTTTTGTGTCCTTTTATTAATTTAAACCTTTTATTACTATCAAAATCAATTATAGTTTATTCTATTAATAGAAGGTCAATAAAGTTTAATTTAACTTTCTATTAATAAAAAAATTAGACTAAGAGGATTTTATGGTTTTATCTTCAGAGTGAGGATGACTCCACCAACTGAAACAAAGAACAACAAACAATTATAATATGTACAAATTTCACCAATATACCACTGAGTTATTGACACATCATAAAATCTTTAAAACTGTATACTTGTTTGACTTGTTTAACATAGTACATATTTGATGTTGTTTAACATTGATTTTTTTTTAATTACTACAAGTTGGCCCTTTACTGCTATCACACCTGATGTTAAGTGATGATGCGATCTAATATGGAAGCTGGCTAACTTAAAATTCACAACCCTATCCGGTTTCTACAACTCATATAGCAATGTACACGTTCACTAACAACGGATTTCTCAATATTCCGCGGGAACCACTACCTTGGTAGAACCGCTGGGCATAACTAGTCTCTAATTGTTAGCGAAATACCACTTAACTTCACGAAATCTCTGAAACTATCTCGGTTGATCTAAAGTTTGGAATTAGATAATATGGATGCTCACTGAGAACGTTTATCTTGATACTACGACGAAAACAGTACGTGCGTGGGCTGCAGCGTGAAAACGCTGGGCACAACTAGTTAGAAAAAAATCATAAGAAATGTTAATAAAACAACGTCTAAAAGTTGTACTGTAAAGAACAAAGCTAAATCTAGAAGTTACAATATAACGATCAAATACTGTAAAGGAATCTAATAGTAACTGTGTTTTTAAAGCAATAAAGTAAAATTTTAAATGACCATAAAAACGAATAAAATCCGATAAAACATTTTGCTACGCGGAATATAAAATATCGATAATATTATTGTGTCTTGGTGTCTCGCCCAAGTGCCTTCAATCTGAGTAGCGTCAGCATGAAAATAAAAAATATTAATACGTTCTAATTTTTAATATTTTATATAAAAAAAGTAGTAAAAGTGTTGTAGCAAATTTGATTAATTAGAAAATATAACAAAATAAATTAAATAGAAGAAAAAAATTAATAAAAGTATGAAAATTTCAACAGCGCAAGTTTTTCGTATGTATTTAAAAATTGAGTAAAAAATAATTAATAACTTTGGAAATAATATTTACATACCTAATTTGTAAATTTAAAATCATTACGTAACGTTTTAAGTACAATTTATTTAAAAAGATAAAGGCATAAATATTAAAAAATACGCATAAGTCATATTCATTATTAATTACTTTGGTAAAAAGATAAAAGCGTGTGCCGGGATAGAGGCATGCACCAAGCAATGAGGTCACGTTTTATTTCTATTACAAGTGGCTCATATTGTTTCAGTAAATGACGACTAATATATCGTTTTTATTTTTATTTTCATTTTTCCATGTAACATTAAGCTTATACAATGTTTTGCGTAATAATATTTTATACTTCAAAGAAAATAAAAATATTTTATCATAAATATTTAATAAGTTTTATTTTTCATAAATAATAGTGATGGGATGCAGTGAGTTATATATAAATTACAGCTTTTTTTCTAGTAAATGCCTATTCAACCTTTGAAGGTTTTCTTGCTAAGATAGGATTTTCCAAAACTCACCCCTAAGAGGATGAGGGGGTTCAATTATAAACTAACTCTCATGTAAAGGACATCCCCAGCGTTCGTTAGTTAATTATAAATTAAAAGTTCATTTTTCTTGAAAAAGATAATTCTTGTAAATTTTTTGGCAACGGTACTTTTCCCAACATAGAGTAGACAAACTTCGTTACCGATCATTGACAGCATAATGCACTCTGCCATACTGTTCATACAATTCACTTAAAGCTAAATTCACTAATAATAATTTAATAAGTGTATACAGTACAGATAAGCTAAACTAACTATATCTTTAGTACAATTTCTAGCTTATAACGCTCTAGTTAAAGTTTATGTCTAGATTATAGAAATTTTCTGTAGCTTTTCCGAATTGGAGCAGCATGGTGGATCAAGGAGAAAGGAAGTTGTTCTTGATTGTATTGAGAATAAAGTCTAGTAAAGGAATTTATAGTTAATGTTAGATAAGTTTTTTGCTCAGACTAGAAGCGCTTGGAAAACCACAACTAATACAGACAAATATCTTAATTTTTATTCTAATAAACTGTAAGTTAAGTAAGTTGTTGTTACTGTCTACTAAGTTAATGTAAGATTACTTGTGCTTGGAACTCTCATGTGTTCCAAGCTCTCCTATGAGAAGAAACCCACAACAAATTCAGCCAAATATTTAACAATAAAAGGTTGTCAATGTCAATGTCAATTATCATGCATAACTTTTTACAGAATAGTCCAGTTTTGTAAATTCTTTTTTTTCGAAATGGGATCGGAAAAATCGACCAATATGTTCAAAGTTATATGTAATTGTAAGTATGTAATTGCTGCAACACTTGTTGTACTTTTTATGTGGCTTTTTGATCACAAGTGCCGGATAATGATACTTGTATAGGTTAGTTCCACCATTCCATCTTCGATTGCATCATCACTTACTATTAGGTAGGATTGCAGTCAAGGGCACGATGAATAAAAAAATGACTATATACTTATACCTAAAACGAATTATTTCTAAAACTGTTTCGTTACTTACACATCCATTTTGTAAGCGGAAACAGAATGTAATAACGCCTCCTTAGCTTAAATTTCCCGGGGACAAAACCCGGCGCTCTATCTTGCACTCTCCTCACTAAAGCCGCAAACACCACTAATTAGGTGTTAAATCACTGGAACGACTAAATCCTAGGTGGACTGGGACGCTGTTTCCAGTGATTTACAGTCGTGAATACACTTTGTGAGAAAACTGTTTTATTGTACTAAAAAATATTTTAATAGCAGTGTGTGTATTGTAGTGTAAAATAAATTAGTTTCTCGTATTTTTGATATTTTGACATTTTAATTTAATTATTATCTTTATATTTTATATTAAATAATAATAATTATTATTATATTTCTTTAGTTTGACTTATACTGCAATAAAAATCTGAGACTTTTATTTTAATTTTAAAATCAGCCAAATAACGGCCCACTATATAGAGCCAGGACTCCTTATGGGAGAAGGGATATATAGGTTAAACCCAGCACAATGTCCCAATGTGGGTTGGCGGGCGTAGCACATGGTAATTATAATAAATGTTAGGTAAAAACAATATCAAACATTACCCATCAACTATGTGTTCAAACCGGCCAGCCACCGACTGTCTTATCGACAGAACTATGCCACACTTGTTGTAATCAGCCCCTATGTGTGCTACGACGCCGGTTCCTTCCACCTGTAAACCACCACAATAATTATGAAACGACAGCATAATGGAGGTCATTAAAACTTAAGTGCATTTTACAATAGAGACAGTTGAATACCGAGTTCTGCGTCAAAAAATACAACTACTACTATGTAATTTAAATCTCAACGTTATTAGAGTGACATCAGAATTCTTAATTTAAATTTGTACATACGTAGGTCTCTAGAAATTCGGGATTGCGTGTACCATAGAGTTATACATAAGAATAAAAAAAATACACTAATTCTTTTTAAACTCCATCAAATAATCAAATAGCATTTAATTTGTCATACACGCAGGTTTATGTAGCAGAAACCATTTTAATTTCACAAAAGACTCAAATATTTTTGCGTGAATAATTTTCATTCACTCACCACGTTCACTTTTCATTTAACCAAAGTAACTAGAGCTTTATCAAAAACCGGTGTCGCGGTCTGCCAAATGGAATTGAAACCGTTATAAACTTGTCAAGTTTTTCTTTTACACTAGATCCCTCTGATTGAGTTTGTCAGTCGCTTTTGTCTTTTCCGAACTCACATAGATCAAAGATAGCGAACGCGCTTCGAACAGAATCGATTTTTATTTTAATAAAACAACTAGCAGACTACTTTCAACCCCTATTCAACCCCATACTTTAATTTTCACAACAAAAAGTATCCAATCTTTCAACCAAAAGTTTCAAAAATATCCAATACAACCTTCCATTATGAATTAAATTCATGCTAAGTTTCATTTAAATACTTTCAGTAGTTTTACCGTGAATCGCGGCCGACAAAAATACGGACAGACTGACAAAATTAAATATATATATCTATACTAATATTATAAAGAGGAAAACTTTGTTTGTTTGTTTGTTTGTTTGTTTGTTTGTTTGTTTGTTTGGTTGTAATGAATAGGCTCAAAAACTACTGGACCGTTTTTAAAAATTCTTTCACCATTCGAAAGATACATTATCCACGAGTAACATAGGCTATATTTTATTTTGGAAAAAATTAGGGTTCCGTATAATATTTGGGTTTTTCGGACACAAGGTGTAAAAAATCAACCAGAAAAGTTACTTATTTTGCGTACGCTGCGCAAACTATAAAAGATAGAACCATAAAATGTTCTAATAAATTGGAGATCTTATAAATATCTACAAAAAAGTCCGCGACACACTATACCTATCTATGTCGAGTGAGGCACAACAACTATTTTTTTATTTAAAAATCTTAATTTTTTTTGGACTACATTTAAACGCATTTATTTTACTCATGCTATTAATCCTTATCAAAATAAATTATTTCATCACGAAGTACAGTTTATGTAGATAATATTTGGTATTTAAAAGATTAAAATTGAACGTTTGGTTTTGAAGTTATGGCGAAATTAAAATATTACTATTTCTGCGTTGCGAAGTGAGCGTCACCAAGGCGGGGGTGCACGTGCGGGAGGGGAGTTTAGATCTATGTTATATATATGATGATGAATTAAGAATTCGATCTTTGTTCAAATATCTATTTAGTACACGGAAGAGTTTGTTCGTTTGTTTAAACGGGCTAATCTCTATCTGCGTGTCGGATTGTAAAATTATTTTTGTTTATTCTGATGGCTAGACTCAAGAGTGAAATATACTATTTAATATCAATGTATACCCATCAGTTTGCCATAAATATATATTTTTAATGTTAATGTACTAAAATGTCATACAATGTTTAACAAAAATGTAGACCTTTAGTACACGGGACGGGACGGAGAATATTGCTTCACGGGAAACTATAAAAAAATTAAATTGAGAGGGGGAGCGGGGAATGAGCACACTATATGTGCCTTTACACATTTTGTATGATAGTCTGTCTTTAAAATTAGAAGGGTACCTAAGAGGTTTTCACGCGGACGAAGTCGCGGGCGACTGCTAGTATATATATATATATATATATATATATATATATATATATATATATATATGTATATATTTGGGTTCAGTATCGATTATATAGTGACCTCCAATGAAAATTTCAAAAATATCTTCAATCTACAGAGTGCCGAATGTAAGTTTGTTACCGAGCGACTGCGTAAAAACGTGACGCAAATTTATATGGAATTTTAGTAACGCCATCTAGTTATAGCGAGAGTAAACGCTTTTTTTGCTACATAATTTGACGTTATGAGTGACTACGTTTTTACGCAGTCGCTCGGTGAAAAACTCATACTTGCCCCACAGAATTGGACCTGTTACAGTTTTATTATAAGTATAATTTAATAATAGTGGATATATGTCGCTAAGTTGACAGTTTTATTCTTTTATAAAGTTATTGATGCTACTAATGGTGAATGTGAACAAAATAAATTTAGTTTAAATTAAAAAAAAATTTAGATAGATTTCCATCGTATACCTATTATGTGGCTAAGGTTCAGATCAACTCACCTTTCAATCCAAGACCTGCATGGAGATAAATGTATATTGAAGCTACTGCGCCATAGACAGACATGCAGATGCACAACTAGACGTCAAACCTGTACCTCTTTGACCTATTGCGTTTTTTGTTTGTAGAAAAATCATAGTAATAAACCTAAACAGGAAGGTCACTGTTGGCTGGTTTTTGGGTACAGTGAAAAACATTGGCTATTCTTACTTATAGTATAGAAAGATAAATTATGTAACTAAATAACATACCACGCCAGCATCAGTCGCAATTTTATTATAATCCAAGAAAAACATATTGAAAAACCGCCAGCCAAGAGCATAAAATACTTTCGGCCAGAAAAATATTAACACAACAATCTTGGTGAACATTTTACGAAAAATACCAAGAACAGAGCGTACAAAGGTATAGAAAACAATTAAAAATGACATTGAGATCTGCTATTAAGTGCTGCACAAACGTATCTGAGTCTATAATGGCGAGCTCTTCAAACAAGGAGATTCAAAGAAATCATTATTCCACCGACTTCCGCGCGCGACCACTTGGAAATATAGAGATGTGAAAAATTTATGGCGTATCGATACAAATTCAAACTTCATTTATTAGACACGTACAAGACGCCTGCGGTTTTACCCGCGTAGTTCTCGTTCCCGTTACAGGATAAAATATCCTATTATATTATTATGAAGTTGTATAATATTATTGTGAAGTTGTATAATAAATATTATTGTGAAGTTGTATTAAAATCAATTGAGTAGTTTTTTGCGCGAAGAAACACACAGTCACACCCTCACAACTTTTGCCTTTATAATAAAAGTATGACAATCCTTATCATCATTTTCCGCCTATTATAATAAAGCATTACAGTGTCTTTTTTATTATTGTTGAAGGGAAATATGCAGCGTAAACCCGCTGTGTTGCTCTAATGTAAATCGGAATTTAGTAGGCTGAGAGTAATGTTTGATTCAACGTATACCATACACTACCAGATGTTAATAATAATGACCACAACTGATTTCTTAATATACTCACTGAGACATGGAGGCTTAACTCTACCTACCTCTACTCCGGGTTGAGAATTTGTTGGAAGTGAAATAATTCAGCTCTACCGAGGATTTGAATCAAGAACCTCGTGATCCGTAACTACATAGACTAAGCACTTGAAGAATGAAACAGTTTTACGTAGGTTTATTACAATAAGAAATTAAAAACCAAATGTGAAAAAAATTGGAGAGGTAAGCCAGCAAAAGCAATTTTGCATACTACTTGTAAGTTACACCCTAGTCACATTCGATCTCAACACAATGCACCTAGATGTAATTTCTCTCGTGAGCCCGTTGAATGAAAGTTGTTATGGCTGTAATCTTTTAGAATAAAAAGTTGTTTAAAAGTAAAAATCATTTACATATTTATGGTTGGTACTTTGCTATTTGGCTATCTGCATACAAGCATCAATATTGCCAATAAAACAGGGTAAACATTGTTAAGTCGTACTCACTAAAAAAATTATTGCCGTACTACGACTAACACCGTGTTATGACTTTAGACACTCTCACCTTTCTTTTTTGTACCCAGAATTTAGTTATAACTTCATTTTTAAGTTTGTCATCGATATTTCCCCATTACTACAAGTGAACATCCCTAAAACAGGTACGCGCGCTGCCGCGGGGTAACGAAGCTAATCTGTACTCAAGTGTCGACAATTTGAGGCGTAACAACAGAAAATAAGCAAGACCGCCCTATGCTTAATCCAAATAAATGCTCTGTAATCATCTCGCTGCTCTGTCTGTTTGTGTTTTATGGATATATTTTGTTATTGATGTGAACAGCCAGCTGCCTCGGTGGTTCAACTGTCTTGTTCCTTCACGTGCCTTTTTGAAACAACTGCCTCGTTGCCCTAATTACTGTACTAGCCGAACTGCCTCGTTGATCCATGCGTTTGAGTAGCTTTCTGATCACAGCCGCGTTGCTTCAACTGCATCTCTGGTTTGGTTTGGTTGGTTCTTTGGTTTAATTTTGGCTTAACTCACCCATTAGAAATTATATTATTTTATAATCGTTAAGGTACAAAGTTGTATTATTCAAATAGGAAAAAAAAATTGGTTGTCTGTAAAGTCGGTTTACTGACGATAGTTGAACGTGACAATGTCTTAAGAAAATACTGATGGAATGGTAGCATTTAATTGGTTATTAAAATTTTTAATTTAAGTATATTTTTATAAATATTAATTTAAATTAATTGATTTTTATTTTATAAATTTATATTTTAAATTTATGATATATATATTAATTTTTAATTTAAAATTAATATATTTAATAATTATATTAAATAGACGGATGTCGAACGCTGCCGAACGCAAAAGCCGATTGTACTTCTTTGTCGCTCGTTCGGCGCTCTCGCTTGCACTTCAAGCCTTACATGGAACGCCTCAAAGCGAGGTAACGAAGCATGACGTCATGTTTTTTCGTACGTGCAGCGCTCTATCGAATTATAAGACGTTGTCACGTCAAAAAATCAAAATTGGAGCAATGTGTGGAGAGCTTGATTTCATTTTTGTATAATAGGTACATCTTTCTATATTAGTGACACAAAAATAGAGATGTATTTGTTCGTTTCGAAGCCAGTCTGAGTTAAGCCTATATGTTTTAACAACTGCCTGTCAACTGTCTTATTAGCGTACTGCCACTTTGGTCCATTTACTTTTTTGGTACCATTGTCATGTTGATCCAATAGTCTCATTTGACCAGATTTAAGTCTATTTGGCTAAAAAACAAAGACCTGGGTATGACTAGTTTGGACTGTAAAAAAAGACCTGGGTAAACTTGTCAAGTTTGGACTGTAAAAAACTGGGACAACTTTTCTGCCGAGATATCCTCAATAGCAGCTCGGAGTTGGAATGTCAGTATTTTATCTGCCTACCTCAAAAAGTACGTGAGATCATTGGTCTCAGTGATCATTGTAATTTATCAACATATTAACCTGATAGTAATCATTAAGTTTATTACCCTAATCCCGCCAACCAATATGTGAGCTGCATGATGGGTCTTAGCTCCAAATCTGCTCTGTGTTGCCAACAAAAATAATATAATGATGATAATTTAGATAATTCTAACATTTACATACATTTATAAATTCAGCAAAGCACCCACCACCCGTTAATATCACATGGGGGTGTATATTTTTGCTATAAATTAAACGCCCGAGACGTAACGAGTTTTTCATGCGACAGTTGGTTAAACTCGATACTTTATATTGCGAAATGGAACGCATAAATTACAAAAGCGGGGCGTTCCGGGGAACAACGCTAGTATATCATAAACAAAGTTATGTTTGTAACATGTTTTCAGTGGAAAGGGAAACTATGTGATAATTGCATGCGTTTTTAAAACAACAAGTCGAATAGACAAAGAGTTAGTGGTAAAAATGTTCTATACTCTATTTTTTAACCGACGAAAAATAGAAGAAAGTATTTTTGTATGACGAAGCATAACTTTTAAGTTAGATTTATTTGTGGATTTTTTTTGTTACGTAGTCCCTAAATTAAAACCTTAACCTAGACCTTCTCGTTGCTTGCTGCATTTTTATTGCAGTCAAGCACGAACCTATTTAGAATGAGCAAGTGGATTTGTAATAGCCTTCTAGCTTTCGTTTTTATCTTCTTCAAATCAAGCGTGGATAAGAAATGTCTACGCCAACTCCTTTCACTGTACAGAGCATTTGCGTACAATCATCACACGTGATTTCAATCAAGTAACGGCCTCCGTGGCGCAGTGGTGTGCGCAGTGGATTTGTAAGATGGTTCAATTCCCGGCTAGGTCGATTAAGATTTTCTGAATTGGTCTAGGTCTGGCTGGTGTAAGGCAATGGCCGTACCAACAAAACGTACGATTTCTTGTAGGAACCGAAAAGGGTGTTAACTCCATTCTACTTCTAACAAGTTAGCCCACTTCCATCTAAGATTGCATCATCACTTACCATCAAGTGTGCAGTCAAGGTCTAACTTGTAATGAATAAATAATAGTCTAAATTTTTGAAGACCTCCGTAGCGCAGTGGTATGCGCGGTGGATTTATAAGACGGAGGTCCTGGGTTCGATTCCCGGCGGGGCAGATTGAGATTTTTCTTAATTTGTCTTGGTCTGGCTGGTGGGAGGCTGTCGCCGTGGCTAGTTACCACCCTACCAACAAAGACGTACCGCCAAGCGATTTAGCGTTCCGGTACGATGTCGTGTAGAAACCAAAAGGGGTGTGAATTTTCGTCCCACTTCTAACAAGTTAGCCCGCTTCCATCTTAGACTGCATCATCACTTAACATCAGTTGTGATAGCAGTCAAGGGCTAACTTGTAGTTGATAAAAAAAAAAGAACTAGAGAAAGTCTAAATGTTCATAATAATATATATTCGAACTTGAAAATATGTATGAAGACGTTAGTTTGGTGTCTGAATAAAACCTTTTCAAATCTATCATTTGTATCTTGTGAATGCTTTAAAGACATATTTCCGTAATGACAAAAAAAAATGTGCAATCTCTTAACACTTAATGCCAGGAAAATAAAATCAAAACAAAGATCACTCAACAACTGCAATATCCCATTATGTAAAGAATTCATACAGAATTGTAAACAAGCAAAACGCTACCAAGAAAGCGATATTTAGATTGACAGTTAGCAGTGAGAACTTGTTATGAATCCAACAACCGAAATTAATTAGAAAGTATAAATTTTGGTAATGATAATTACGAAATTAATAAAGAAAAGCATATTGATGTATTATGTTAAAGAAATGGTGTTTATTAGTCCTTGTAAAAGAACTTTAATTCGACTGTGTATTTATGCATCGGCAATTGGTTTGTGCTATTTGATTTTCTGGATACCACATTTAATAGTGGGCCAAAACTTTTTAATGGAATGCCAGAAGGACAGATTCGTAACAGATTTGAAATATATTTTAATGTGGAAACCTACACATGCATTGAAAAAGAAAGTCCCTTTTCTAAAACACACAAAACTCCCTGAAGGTCAGTTAATATTTATCAAACAGAAATGCAAATATATAAACTGCTACATAACATACAATAAAGATTTGTTAGAAGGTGACAATCAATATTTTGACTCGGTGGTTTTTAATTTACGTGACATAATTAAATCCCGAGCAAATGACATTTATTTGCAGAGATCACCAGAACAAAAATACGTATTCCATTCATTAGATTCCTCAGAAAAGTATCCAGTTTGCAATTCGTTATTTGACGACTTCTTCAACTGGACATGGACTTACAGACTCAATTCTGACATTCCACAACCTTTAATAAATATTTTTAATGATAAAAAACAATGGGTTGGACCAAAATTGAATATGAGTTGGATCCCAAAAATGCTTAGGCGTGATCGGATTAATAAGAGATCGTTCAATAAAACCAAAGCGGTAGCTTGGTTGGCACCGCGGTGTAAAACCAAAACGAAGTATGAAGATTTTATAAGTGAATTTAAGCGCGAATTAAAAACATACAACTATATTTTCGACATTTACGGTCCGTGTGGGAATAAAAGGTGTCCAAGTGAAAGCATCCCTAAATGTTTGGAGTTGATAGAAAAGCGATACTTCTTCCAATTAGTGCTAGAAGACACATTCGCTGAAGATTATGTATCGGAGAAAATGGTTCAAGCTTTGTCATATATTGCGGTGCCGATTGTATTAGGAGTTTCCGATTACACAAAGTAAGCTTTTAAGATTATTATTATTTTATACCAGAAATACCAATAAGATTAGCTGCTACGTTATTTAAACTTTAACTGTTCAGTTAGAATTTTTTGATTTTATCAGTTTCAATACCAGAATATAAGATAATAATGCATATAGTATGTTATACTAGAATGTAATACGATCGCGAATAAGATATTTCTTTTCGACTAAAAGTTGCCCCTTGACTGCTATCACACCAGATGTGAAGTGATGATGCAATGGGCTAACTTGTGACGGGTAGAATGAAATCCACACCCCTTTCGGTTTCTACACGACATCGTAACGGAACGCTTTGTCGGTATGGTGGTAACTAGCAACATATAATAAATACTATACTAAAGCCAAACTCCACTGAGAATGCTTGTCAACAAACAAAGTAAAAATGAAGGTAGAAATCACTTGTCATTTTGCACCTATTTTTTTTAATTAACTTGTTAATGACGAATTCATGACAATAAATTAGATAAGTAAGCTTTAAACTGATTAATATATTCAAAATCTTTTAAATAAGATTTTATAAAATAAGAAAACATAATTTTAAATTTATTAGGCATGAAATGTGTTGCATTTTCTACCTTCATTATTTATATATATATTTAAATTTGTTTATTGACAAGCTTTCTCAATCGAATTTGGTTTTAGTATAGAATCACAGAGTATACTGACCAAAGCGCAGGTGGTCAAGTCTTCTAGCCGCGATATCTAAGAGGATAAAAAAAATTATATATATATTCCTTACCGCTATTTCCAAGAATCTTAATAAATTATTTTCTTTTTTTCAGCTTCCTACCACCTGGTTCATATGTAAACGCACAATCGTTTGATATAAAAAAGCTCGGATCCATTATTGACTACCTAATCAAAAATCCCAACACATATTACTACTTTTTCGATTGGAAAAATCATTATACTTACACCGCTCGTCCTAGATCCCAAATATGTGAGCTTTGTACAAAGCTGAATGAAAATTTTACTGCTGCCTCTCCGACTACATACAGACATTTTCGAAAATGGTGGAATCCCGATTTCAGAGATGCTTGCCAAGAGATGAACATGCACTATATATTATATAAAAATAATTAGTTGTATTGTTTTAATAATATCTACATTAATAATAATAATATAATCGCATAATATATTGAAATGTAAGTGCTTTTTTACATAATTTCTATTGAATTTTATCGTGAAAAACTAAAAAACAATAAAATCGAACTAAAATTAAATATTCTTTATTTTTTTCTGCAACACTCCAAACTACTACCAATGCTAGTAATGTATTAATTTAATGCCAAAATAAGTTTAAAGTATAATGAATTTTGGTACTAAAATAATTAATGGTATCGTGGTGCCTTACCTTACCTTGGATAACGATAATTATGTGTGTAGGATTAAAAGTGTGTATGTAATTTCTCACAAATTTTTCACAAATTTCACTTTTTAATAATCCTCAATTTTTAAAAAGTGAAATTTGTGAAAATTGTTACATGAACTAACGGATTAATAAAGGAGAATGCCAAACAATGTATAGGACTTTAACCCACTAATAAAAATATATTGTACAACAATGTATTATGCATCGTTTTTTTGATTTTTTTTTACTATTTAATATAAATTACATTTAAAAGTTCTAGAAGTCGGAGTGTTCGATACGAGCCTAATGTTGTTTATTGTCCATTTCCGTAATCAACCACATAGCACAGCTGTCACACTAACATGACAATCGAAAAGCTTCATTAAATACATTTTAAACAGGCTCAACGACTCTGGATACAAGCCTTTTAGAGCACACTTTGGAGAAAATACAATAAAAAACGATTTGAAAAGGCTAGAACCCAATGCAACAATAAAGATTTAAAATGCGTAAAGAGTGTAAATGAAAAGGAAATAGTTTATTTAGTTTTTTTAACAGAATTTTCTTCAGATGTCCAACAGTAAAAATGGATTATTTTAAAACATTTATATAATAATAGGATATTTTTAGTATATTTACAATTTGTGTTCTTTCTGGGTTAGGATCTGGCATTCTCCTTTATATATTATACATAAATCCCTATAATAAATATATATAAACACCCAGACACTGGAAAACATCCATACACGTCACACAATCATCGATACCTAGTCCCTCGTACGCTACAGCGAATGAATTGTGCCAACCCCATATCACTTATCCCTGTCCAAATCAGATTAAAAGGTTTCAATATTATTTTAGGGTCACATCTGCGATCGACGTCTCGAGTCAGATTTATTATTGAATACTTTTTTGTGCTCCCACTTCTGAAGAGGCAGTGATATGCTATCAATCTTCCTCAACTTTAATATTTTATTTTTATTTTCATCACAATTCTCTTGCTCCATTTGGAGTTTTATGATAATTTATCCTCATAGTTATGATAATTTGTTTTATCTCTAAAAAAACACTTTAAAAAAGTTCTTGTCAGTCCTCTCTCAAGAGTGTTCTTACAAAAATGTTAACAAAAAATAGAACCGACTCAAAACGCACTAAGAAGTAAAAAATAACTGCGTCATTTAGTTGCTTTAATTTACTTTTTTGTTAAAAATTTTTATTTCTTACTTTTTAGTGATTTATCGCCACGTAACATACTCGTACTATACTGTCATAGTATACGGCACTTGTAGCCAAAAAGCTACCGATACTTACACAAAAACCGAAATATTGTGTGTGTAAAACCGAAATAGTGCCTATAAAATTTGGAGATTTCCTTTAATTTTCCCAGGATATCATCATCAGATCCTAACAGGATGACATGCTTCTAGATCCTAACAGCTTGGAAATGTGCCCTCTGAAAAAAAATTGGTTGTGTAAAGTCGGTTTACTGACGATAGTTGAACGTGATATTGTCTTAAAAAAATACTGATGGAATGGTAGCATTTAATTGGTTATTAAAATTTTTAATTTAAGTATATTTTTAATAATTTAATAAAATAATTGATTTTGATTTTATAAATTTATATTTTAAATTTATAATAAATTATTAATTTAAAATTAATATATTTAATAATTATATTTAATAGACGGATGTCGAACGCTGCCGAACGCAAAGACCGATTGTGCTTCTTTGTCGCTCGTTCCGCGCTCTCGCTTGCACTTCAAGCCTTACATGGAACGCCTCAAAGCGAGGTAACGACGCATGACGTCATGTTTTTTCGTGCGTGCAGCCGGCTCTATCGAATTATAAGACGTTGTCACGTCAAATAATATACGCGTCGAATTGAGAACCTCCTCCTGTTTTTGACGTGACTACGTATACAAGATTAACAAAATAGGGGTAGGACATCCCTTACTACATCCCTGTCACACTCACCTTATTAATGTATTTTGTTAATCTTCCATCACTCTTCAAAGAAGAGAATTCATTCTTCGTAGAAAAAAGAAAAACTCAGTAGGTATTATTTCACACTCAAGACTCAAACCCAGGACCATGTATATATTCTGACGTCGTCGTGAGGTTCACTACTGGATCGATTATGCAATTAACAAATAACTGATACGTCACAATTATCTGGACACCTACGAACACAAGTCAAATATCAATTCATACCTAATGATCTACAGCCACATAAACCTCGAGGCAGGGAATCAATCAATCATAAATTCTTTATTCAATAATATTTTTATTAAAATTTAAGTTACGAATCTCCCAAAATTCATTAGTAACATTAAGGTAGGTTTTCTAGTGAAGGTAAGTCAGCGTACACGGACTATTACAGGTTCACTAGGTTTGCAAAAATGATATTTCTGAGGATCCTATAGGCAGGTATTGCAATGAAGACACAGAGTCCGTGGAACACATCTTGTGTGAATGTGACGGATTGGCTTGAAAGTGCAGCATATCTTTTACCAGCGGATTACTGTGCCTCCAACCTGAAAGCAACCATTCAACTATTCGAATGGGTGTTTGAACTGATATACAGGAGATATGGGCGGGGCCTCGCTCCTTTTGTACGAATACAAGTGCGTCCGCTATGGTGGGCCCCACCATTCTAATAATAATAATACGAAGGTTCCAAACCAGCCTTGCCTTGACCCCAAAAGAAAGCCAGCCAGGTTAGCAAATAACTGATACGTCACAATTATCTGGACACCTATGAACACAAGTGGGGTAATTGTTCATACATATGTGACGCTACAGCGCCGCGGTGACTGCGGCCCGATCACACGTTGGGGACCCCATCAATTATTTAAACCTGTCAACAGGCTCGCCTACTGCGGGGTTGACTATACCGCCCGCGGTTCAATTAAATTTGAATGCGTTGTATAAACTTTATTTGTTCCGACGCTTATTTTTTTAAATCTAACACAATATTATGAATCTACACACCGTCAGGGCTAGACTATATAACTGAATAGGCTTCAAGGCACGCGCAACCCATTCTAGACCAGATCATTGCTTTCATTAGGCAATAATTATGGCCAATGGCAAACCTATTAACCATCACAAATCTTTAATAGTAGGAGAGTTTTTGATGTAAAACACCTAATTGCGCGCCTTGGCAGTAAAATTGACTTGAATGACATGACGATCTATATAGCACTAAAAGGACAATTAAATATGGTGCATGTTCTACAACTCTATGGTTTAACTCTGACTGCCGCAGAGGCAAAGCGAAAAAAAAAGCGAGCGTTGCGTCATGATTTTGCCAATAGCAAATACATTTTTATTTTTTTTTATAAGATTTTCATATCGCTAAAGTCCAAAGTTGTATTATTCAAAAATAGCGTCGATGTGCGTCGCTTCATTTGCAGTTTGCAAACGTAACACGCGCTTCGCTTCCGGTCTGAGAACTTACAGTCTGACTTAATGTTTAGACCAGTGCAGTTAATTTTTGAAACTAAAAATAATCGCATTAGGATGAAACTCATTGAAAAATATCATAAAATTAAAGAAAAAATAAATTACAGGCGGTCTGAGGTCGGGAAGGGGTAGAGGGTGAGATTTTAGGGGTAAAAACGATTTTTCTCAATTTCCGGCAAAACTAAAAGTCCTATGGAAAAGAATTAAATGACAAAGTTGTAGGTAATAATAAGATCTAAAACTTTTGTATTTACACTTTTTTCACATATCTAACCTCTAAATATATGTGAAAAATTAAAAAAACAAGATTTTTGTTTTTATTTTTATCTTTTACAAATAAAATTTTATTTTCACGAAATTGGTGAAATCTTACCTTTTTATGTCCCAAACACGCTATAATTTATTTGATTTAAAATATTTATTTTTTCCTTGCCCTAACTCCATGCCAAGAAGAAGTAACAAACATACAAACTCACGTACTTTCGCCTTTCATTTAGTATTATGATTTGGTCCATTTTTCGTTACAGATTTTGATTAATCATAAATTATAGTTAATATTTCTCATGACATAAGACGCCTTGCTACGAGAACTTAAACTACGCGAGTGAAACCACAGGAGGGCCGCTAGTGTAGTATATAATATTACAGCGCTAGTAATAAGACCATCAGTAGGGCTCTTTGAGAGCCTGACCTGGCATAATTAATTCCGTCGCAGTGGCGCTCTCGCCAAGTGTCGTCGAGCCTCCTCGAATATTCATCAGAACTTGGTGACAGTTACATACTCGTGGCATTAGGGGAGTAAGGCAAGTGAGACCGTTAACCTACATAATCA
This sequence comes from Mycalesis mineus, assembly GCA_034621355.1. Taxonomy (NCBI): domain Eukaryota; kingdom Metazoa; phylum Arthropoda; class Insecta; order Lepidoptera; family Nymphalidae; genus Mycalesis; species Mycalesis mineus. The sequence continues at coordinate 8,157,821 of CM067903.1, forward strand.
TATTATGAAAATAAGCAAGACGTATACTTGTATTATAGCTTGCTTCATTTTGGAAGTTAGTTTTGATTTTGCAAGACACTTTTTTTAAGATCTTTTAAGTTACCGCCGAAGCGTCTGGGAATATAGACATTAATATTTTCAATATTTTACTGTACTAAAAATAAAACATCAGTGCTGAGATTTACTTGGATTCGTTTGGAGGCAAAAGGCCAGTATAGAGAGGGCTGGCTCTACTTAAAGGAGGCCTATGTCCAATAGTGGATACATGATTATTGACGATATTGATGACGATTATGACTGATATTTGATAGAAACTGAGTTCTATTTTTACCTGCCTCGGTTCCGGTATCGCCGTCGGGCTGAACCATCCTATATACTTTTTTTCTGGCCTGCTATTTGCTTTATGTGATTTTGTCTCCTATCCTGGGTTCGAGTAATGGGTTGGGCTATAGAAAAATACGGAGATTTTCTTTCTTTTTAGAAAGTAGATAAAAATGCTGGCCAACAAAACAAATAATTAAAATTAAGACTTTTCAAACATACAAAACTTGGGGCGGTGCATTCTTACAACTTTGCTGCCATATTAACTATAATCGCAAGTGCCTAGTTGTAACGACATGTACCTACCATTATTTTTTTGTTGATCGGTACTTTCAGAAAAAGCCCAAAATTATATGGAGCCTGAATGTTCGCCTTTTCAGTGAATGTTAAGCCTGGCGCTGTTGGAACCTGTAGAGAAGACCCTATTCCCTCTCCTGTAACGAGGGAGGCTGGTTTTTTATTAAGGCTAATAGGCTGAGAGTTATAATGCATTTATCAAGAATTTCAAAATGTAACAGATAGATTACGTAGCGGAAAACAAAACTGGTAGGCCGGTTGCGCACGGATTGAACTGATAGCGGCGTCGCGTAAACAACAATCAGCCCGCAATTGGATTGTGAGCGGAGGGAGAAATATCGGACCAGTGTGTGTTAACACGCACCTGATACTACTGCATTGTAATATCAAATACCACTACTATTTGTCACATCTATTAATTTATTTCTAGTAGGCGAGTTGGCGTGTAAGCGATTATGCCTTACTATAAAAAGGTCATTAAACGTTTCATAAATAGCGATGGGCAGGGTGGTGCAGCCCAAGTAACCGATGGTGGTGAGGACTTCAGATTATGGAACCTCCTTCTAATACGCACCGTCTCAAGAATCACCGCTAGAGGACGCTCGCTGTGTCATCCGCATAGTTTCTGTTCTTTTAAAAATTTCGGGATAAATAGTAACCTAAGTGTTAATCCAGGGTGTCTCTTAACTCCATACCAAATTTTATTAAAATCGCTCCAGCTCTTTAGTCATGACAAACATACACACTCACACACTTTCGCCTTTTTAATAATAGTATGAGCTTACAGTGCCGTGGGAAACAAACATCCCTAAAAACCATTTATTCAAAGAGAATAAATATTATGACCTTACTAATGAAATAACTAAAAATGGCTATGTGGTTAGTTTATACGCAGTAGAAGTGGGTGCGAGAGATATACCAGCGAAGTCTCTCTATAACCTGCTAAAAGACCTTGACCTTACTAGAAGTAAGCTCCATATTGGCACGAGTGCCCATAGCTGCTCTAGTTGAGTCCTTCTGAATTTGGCTTGAACAGAGGAGGTGAGTATTGACGCGCATCACTAAGAGTACTCTTTTTAACTTACACCCGTATCACAAGTCTCGGGCTCTGTTCGGAGTTTTTCTCATGGATTCATCCATGGAATGCTAAGATATTCGTCTCAACGTAAACAAAATTCGGTAAGCGAGAATTTGCTTTCTACAGATAAGAGAAATTTTGTCGTTGTAAGTAAAACTGTTATCAGTTTTCTGTAGTTTCGATGGCTCAACTATAGTAGGGGTCATAAAGAGCATTTAGTGCGCCTACAAACCAATACGCACCTGAGACCGAGCTCGTGTTAAACTGCACATCTATTTGCATAATAGTAGTGCTTTCATTCAGATCTATTATCCAATAGCCGAACAATGAGATTTGCCTGCTCTTGTTTACCTATAGACCATAGAGTTTGCACTTACATTGGTATTAGAACGATGGGCGTTGGCAAACAAACCAAGGTAGCTGCGGTAGTATAATTAAAAATTGACCCAAAGAAATTTACCTATCCTTCATCTTCCAATATTGTCCAATATGTTATTAGGGGTCGAGGAAGAACAACCAATATAGGAGAACAGTATTTTATTAATCAATACAGGAATTACCACAGCATGTTGCAAAGTCGTCGTTTAGTGCACCCAGTCCTAAAGTAACCTATCATCCGCGACAATGACATGTCTAAGCATCTTATGGCTATAAGATCTGAACAACCCTGGGAGTCTAGTTCAGATTCCCGTCCATAAACCCGCATTAACTCGTAGGGAACATCTCCCTTCATTCCTTCTGCCGTCTTCACTATTCAACGACTCGTGAACTCTGCATTAAGCGCTAGCTAGCATCAAAAAAAAGATAAAACAATATTTCAAAAAAAGGAAAGGTAGAAAATCCCAATTCAATAGCCAAAAAAAACAAAATAGTTTATTATGTATGAAGTTCACCGGGCCATCTAGTTCTAGAGTGTAAACAAAAGTGAAAGTACAGTAGGTAAGTAAGGCATGACTAAACATAATCCATGCTAAATATGCCAAGCAGATGCCCGTTGATGTAGCCGCGTCAACTCGAATATTCATCAGGGCTTGATTAGCTACAATAAACACACCGGCATATTTAGCGGAACATAAAAAGGTTCATAATTTAAAAAATATGGTTTTATTTTAAAATCCACTTACTACACTTCTTTTGTTGTTTAAAGTTTCATTTGTTTTACTTAAAATGAGATCCCATTAAGAACAGATTTTGCGAGTAAAGGCAATTTGTGAAAATTACGTTTGATTGATGGTACGTTTTTGATCTTTTCATGTAACTGGGAAAAGTGAAAATTGATATTAAAATAACAATTAATTAAATTAGAAAAATGGTGATTAATATCGCGTATTTCTCTTGCTGCACGTGCTCTTATTAAAGTTTCTACCCGTCTAGGCATACTAAGAATGATGTTATCGATGGTCTTCTGGGATAGTCTTCGCCATTCCTCAACTACGGCGATTCGCAGTTCACCCACGTTGGCAGGAGCTGGAATTCTGGACTTAACTTTTCTTTTCAGCAAGTCCCAAACATGCTCCATTGGGTTCATATCCGGTGATCTCGCCGGCCATTACATAACAGTAATATTCATATCATTAAGATAAGCTTGAGTTACCCGAGTGGTATGCGGCCGAGCATAATCCTGCATAAAAACAAAATCGTAATCGATATATGAAGCAAACGGTATGATATTTTCTTCTAAAACTTCTACCAAGACTTGGTACTACCATGTCTAAAACTTGTCTGATATAGCTGTCTACATTCAGACTCCCAATCTAGTGATTGACAGAGAGAGTCTGACTGCAGACCGCTATATCAGACAAGTTTTAGACTTGGTAGTACCAAGTCTGTGCGAGCCCCCAAACAAATGCCTGTCCAAACTATTATTCATCCACCACCGTATGCAACTGGAGTTTATAAATTTGTCTGAATGTTCTTCTTTGCGTCTATATATTCTTTGTCTGCTGTCAATTTGATTTAAGAGAATTCTGCACTCATCACTAAACAATACCTTACTCCATTGGTCCGCGTTCCAAAGTCGATATTCCTGAGCAAAAGTTAACCTGTTTCTACGATGATTTACCTCGAGCCTTGGAGCCTTGGTGGGCACAAATGAACCCAAACCAGCTTCTTCGAACCTTTTTCGTACCGTACGCTCACATACGGTTACACCCCGCACTGCTTCTAACTCATGTCGGGCTTGGACGGCCAAACTCGAATAAAACAATCATCTGCTCTTCTCACATACTCGTAAGTACCGGTCTTCCTGAACCGTTGGATAATGCGATGGATCGTTAAAACTGGTCGACGAAGATCTCTGGATATCACACTGTAGATTTGACCATTTCTTCCCATTTCGAGTGCCCTGGCAATCTCCGTTGGGACTAAGTCAGGCATAAATCAGACCTCAAAAAAGAAAAGAAAGATACGCGATTAAAAAAAAATGTGTGCGTGTACTAGCGTACACTCGTAAGAAGTGAAACTAACTTATCAACATTCAAGTATTAGAAAAAATTGATACCATAATTACACCCACGTGTCGCTGATCACTTCAATATAACATATATATATATATATATATTTATCACGTTACTTCCATAAGTCAAAGATGGCGCGTAACGGAAAAATGTGACGCGTAACGAAAAAATGTTACAATAATTTTTTTTCCAACCCCGATAAAGAAATTTCACTTCAAAAAATCTATTTTAAAATTAAGGAGCTAATTTTTAATGAACAAAAAAGTGAGTTAACACTTTTAGTTTCTGGATGACATCATAACGGGTCACTAAATAACTGAATGCTACGTCTTTGTCAGCAGGGTAGTAACTAACGACAGGCGAATTTTCCCACCAGCCGAACCTGGATCAATTCTAATGATTCCACCGCGCACCACCGCGCCACGGAGGCCGTCAAAATAATAATCTATACTAATATTATAAATAGATACTCTGTTTGTTTGTTACTCAACCACGCCTAAACTACTCAACTGATTTAAATGAATTTTGATACAGAGATAGTTTAGAGCCTAAAATAGTTTCATCAAAATCTATTCAGAAGTTTTTGAATTTTTTTTATTGACTACAAGTTGATTAACTGCCATCACACCTGATGTTAAGTGATGATACAATCTAAGATGGAAGCGGGCTAATTTGTTAGGAGTAGGATAAAATACACACCCCTTTCGGTTTCTACACGACATCGTATCGGAACGCTAAATCGCTTGGCGGTACGTCTTTTTCGGTAGGGTGGTAACTAGCCACGGCGAAAGCCTCCCACCAATCTAAGAAAAATCTCATTCTGCCCCGCTGGGTATCGAACCTGGAGCCACGGAGTTCGTGAAAACGCTAGTAAAATATATATGAAAATAGACTATAATAAATAAGAAAATAGACACGACTAAACATAATTAAAGTAGAATATAGCAGTGGAATGAATACAGCAGTGGCCCCTTGATGTAGCCGAGTCGACTCGAATATTCATCAGGGCTTGATTACACGTGCATAGTTACACCTAATCATTTTGCAAATAGAATTTGTAAATAGAACATCAGGATCTGCGATCGTTGGGTGGTAGTTGCGGAACTATTTCAATATTATTAGCTTTTGTTTGACTTGTTATGTTAATACTTTTAGTATGTTGCTACTGTAACAAAATGTCGCACTAAACCTATCAGTAATTGTACCTACTCTGTACCCTTGTATATCATGGCCTGGCTTTAACAAAGTCTGTGTTTAACAATGGACAATGATTCCCAAGACACATTCACGCTACCTCTGTGCAGGTTACGTGAATGTGAGTCTTCACCGGCGAAGACGAGGTCCTCGCTTCTTAACGTCACCCGGACGTGGCACTCACCTTAATTCAAGGGGGCCTGATTTAATAATCACACTAAACAGACCCTTTCCGAACGTCCCTCTATGCAGATGTCCGAGTCTCACAGGAGACGCACCTTAGAGAGTTGGTACGCCGTTTCTCCACATTTTTCTCGCTTCCGGGCCCCCACTGACGATGCTTCTGTGCTCGCCCAAACCCCCAGGTGACGCGGCTGAGGTCCTGTATGAGCCTACGGCACTTTTAGAAAAAAAACCCGTGTCATCAGTTGAAAACTGCTCTGACCCGAAATTTTAAAAAAGCAGTTCGGACAGTCTGTTTTTGAAGGATGCAAATGCATTGAATGAAAATATACGAAAAAAAAATTCGCCAATTGGTAATGATTGGTTTCATTACTTTAAACAAAAAAAAACAGTGTATAGTTACACTTCAACCACAACATCTATTGATTTGAATTTTAGTTTAAGACTTCCCATTACAGTACTAAAAAGTGTCCGAGTCATTATGATTGAAAGCGCGTCCCCAATAGACCTTCAGATTACGTGGTTTGACACATCCCTGTGTGAATATTTAAGTTAAATTGACGATATATCGTCTCGTTGGCCAAGTTTACCCTGTGCCCGTTGATACGTATACCCTTTATACAATTAATTATTGAATAGAAGCAGGCGCTCCTTTGTGTTAGTTCATCAAGAATAATGATTATTTTACTATCCGCAAACAATAAACGATTCGAAGCTATATCACTCAAACAAAAACCAAGCATCCTGCAGAGAGACTATCTCTACTGTTTTTAATAAAAAAATAGTTATTACTAATTTATTGAAGTGAAACTTCTTTATCGGGGTTGGAAAAAAATTTAGTGTAACATTTTTTCGTTACGCGTCACATTTTTCCGTTACGCGCCATCTTTGACTTATGAAAGTGACGTGATAAATATATATATATAAATGTTATATTGAAGTGATCAGCAAAATCAAAGTGTTTATTTTAACTCTAATTCCAGTGAATTTCTAAAAAAAGTAAGTAATTACATCTCTTTTTCTAATATTTAGGTGTAATTATGGTATTTATTTTTCCACGTTATTTAAAATTAACCTCAGTTTTTGATTGTATTTTTCAATACACTAACACGTGGGTGTACTTATAGTATAAATTTTTTCTAATACTTGAATGTTGATAAGTTAGTTTGCTAGTTTCACTTCTTACGAGTGTACGCTAGTACACGCACACATTTTTTTAACAAAATAAGGCTTTTTAATCTTGGTTTCTTAATATTTGAGTTTAGTAGGCGAAGGTTTCTCAATTAGAGCTTAGAACTATTGATCGTAGATAACACAGAGCTCTTACACTATAAGCGAATAGTCCTCAACTTTTAGAATGTTCTGGAGTCTTCACAATGGTCAATACAGAGCCGCTTTGCATAGTGAAGTGAAGTGAAGTGACGCGCAGTGGGGTCAGGAACAAAGAGCTGCTGAATATGCAAGCGGACTATCTCTGCGATATGGTAATTACTCACTTCAAACTGCACTGACTCACACTTTACACTCTTCATCAGCAATCCATACTACGAGTAAGTTTCTACACCTAACATTAACGCACTAAAGCCCAAATATTCAAATGCAAATCAAATTTGAGTTCGTTTTGAAACAAATTATTTTGTCAATTTGCATAGAAATCTGTCAAAATAAGTCGTCTCGAGATTTACTTCAATTTTATTTGGGCATAATACTTTAATTTAATAGGCAAAGGTTAAAGCAGTTTTACAGTCTGTAACTATAGATTGTAGATCAAAAAACTTATACACTATAATTGAAGACTCTTCAACTTTTAGAATGTTCTTTAGTCTTCACAATGGTCAATACAGAGCCGCTTTGCATAGTGAAGCGAAGTGAAGTGATGCGCAGTGGGGTCAGGAACAAAGAGCTGCTGAATATGCAAGCGGACTCTCTCTGCGATATGGTAATTACTCACTTCAAACTGCACTGACTCACACTTTACACTTTTCATCAAAATCCATATTAATTTGATATTTATTAACTTAACTTTATCTATTTCTGGTTGTGCCTGTTGCGTAGTTTTGTTAATTTCTACCGGAAAGGAAGGTAGGAAGAAAGGGGTGTGGATATTATCCTACTCCTAACAAGTTAGCTTGTTTCCATCTTAGATTGCATCATCACTTAACATCAGGTGTGATAGCAGTCAAGGGCCAACTTGTAATCGATAAAAAAAAATAAGTCCGTAAGTAAAAAGAACTGCAACGTAAGTTCCTATAGATAATGTCACAAAAAAATCTTTTGTACGAGCCCATCTAACCACGAAATAAAAAGAAAGCTTTTGTCTTGTTAACCTTTCGAAAGTCTTTCAACAGAATCAAAGGTGTCAACAGTACCAAGCCGTCTTTTAATATATTTTTTTTGTTAAAATGACCTAATTTCGCCTCTACGTAGGTCCGATTATACTTATATTATAATGTATTATAAAGCAGAAGAGTTTGTTTGAACGCAATAATCTCTAGATCAAAGATCTACATTTTTGTTACATATTGTACGATATTACAGTACATTAACATTAACAATACATATTTATGGCAAGCTGATGTGTATAGCTTGCATTAAATAATCTATTTCATTTTTGAGTCTAGCTTTGTAATATCTCCGAAACTATATAACTAGTTAACATACTGTAAAAGGCAAATCTTATCTCTATAATATCCTTGTTATTGTTAAATAATTTATTTTGATAAGAATTTAAGTTTAGTTGTATGAATAATGACGTAAACTTAAGCATATGAATTAAATGATTTATTACCGAGTCGCGCTTTTTAGAAATTTTTTTAATATCTCCGAAACTATACAACTAATTAACATACTGTAAAAGGCAAATCTTATCTCTATAATATCCTTGTGATTATTAAATAATTTATTTTAATAAGGATTTAAGTTTAGTTGTATAAATAATGACGTAAACGTAAGCATATGAATTAAATGATTTTTAAAACACAAAAAGTTATATATTTGCCAAAATATTATACATGCTATCGCGGACTTTTTTGTAGAACTTTTTGAGATGCATAAAGTTTTCATACATTGTTTTCAATTATATCCAATAGCTAAGGCAGCGTACGCGCATAAAGCCGATTTAATAAATTTCACGGTCCAAATGGCGCGACAATGTGATAACTCGGGTAATATACACAATACAAATATAAAATATAGCCTATGACACTCACCGATAAAGTAGCATTCTACTGGTGAAAGAATTTTAAAAATCGGATCAGTAGTTCCGAAGATTAGCCCCGACAGATCTTTATTTACAAACTTAAAAACTTTACCTTTTTATAATATTAGTATAGATAATATGTTAATAAGGATTAACTTAGAATTTTTATTTTCGTAATCTTATTTATTTTAATTTCACACGGAAGAAGACATCCGCTGGCAACCACTAGTAAAACTATAGGGGTTCCATGATGGGTACGTAACCCCTTAAAAATGCATTATGCAGTTACATTTAAAAACTACTTTGAAAATTACAGTAAAACAGAAACTAATAACTTAGAACTTACAGTACGTAAGTTATCTTTAAATAAACATCAAAAGAAAGCGTAAAAGTTACTAATTTCAGTAATGTCTAGATTCATTCAGATAAGATAAGGCGTCAGACAGATTTTCAGTTCCTTTAGGCATGCACCTGGCGTATAAAGGACGTGGGAACCACCATTTTCTAAATTTTTCCTTTACACTTTTAGACCGAAATTTGTTTTCGTCGTTAAGAAAATTGCAGAGTTCACAGAGCCCTTTGAATTTGCTGGTTTCGTGTATACTGTAATGGTTTCTCCAGCGATGAAAACTGTAGTATATTTTGGGGTTCTTTATGATGTATTCCACTAATGCGACTAAACGATCGCCTGGTGAAGTAGTCGCGTTTATGTATGAACCTTCGGGGATGAATCTGTAAGAATGAAAGAAGCTTTATCATCATCATTGTAACTCTTAATGCTTCAGAGAACAGATAATATAATTCCAAGAAGATAAGCGTCTAGAAGAGATCGCTCATTAGCGCAAAAGCTCCAGTTAGATATTTGAATGAATTTATGTCATTAGTTTATTATTAACACAATAAGTTTATTAGTGTACACTAAACTGTAGTGTAAAGCTCAAAAACTGTGCGAAGTGTTATTTTTAAAGCCATCACGCATATGAGTAATGGCTTCAACCAGCATTGGAGCAGCGTGTTGAATTTTAGAAGGGAGATTTGGATTCGTAGTAAGCTGTTCATGGGTTGATAATGATGATAGCTATTAAAAAAGGTCATAAGACATTTAGTTTTAAAGTACACACAGACGTACACATTACATAGTAAAATGTAATTCTTACTTCTTATAATCAGCCCCTCCGTTAACAATAGGAACGGCATAGTTATTATAACCAATAACAACTTCATTTGTTACATAGTCCTTAGAATAACTATCCTCAGGTGCATAGTAAAAATAATAATCCCTTTCAATAGCTTTCAAACACCCTCCACCTGGACATTCCTCATTCCCACACCCGAATATATCGAATTGTAGTGAATTTCGTCTAAACAACCTCTGCAATCTCTTTGCAATAATAATTCTGTCATTTTTCGTTTCACATTTATCAACTATCCAAGCAACTGCTTTTTTCTTCTGCTTAAAACGATCTAATTCATTTTCGTTCAACAATGTCATATTAGGATTCCAATTGACTATACTTTTTGGAGCTATAACATTACCTTGTAAATCTTTGACTTCAATAAACGGAGCAAATATATCGGAATCTAATTTATATGTCCACGTCCAATTGAAGTAATTATCTGCGTAAACATTGCACACAGGAGTATCGTCAGAAGAAATTCTACTATAAAAAATATATTTTTGGTGATTCGATCTTGACTTAGGCAGGTTCTTCTTCAGAAGTTTTACAAATATTTTAATATCAAATATAATAGCATCAAACCTCGTATAACCCTCATCTAATAGTGATTTATTTGTAGTTATATAGCAGTTAGTATAAAAGCAATCTTGATCAAAAAATGGTACAGTTCCCTCTACTATATCATCCATTTCGTCTGACCATATCAAAATATATCTCAAATAAGGTCTGTATCTTTCTAAATCGACCATATTATTTTGAACTTGTAAAAGGGTATTGTCTTCATATTTCTGCATTTGAAACACAGTGGAAATCGCTGTGTGGAACGTATAAAAAACTAAGATGGCGTAAATAAAGAGACCGGTACAACTTACGAGAAAGAAAAGTTTCGCAAACGTTTCAGTTTTCAAAACAAAATACATTTTAATGATACCCGCTGCACTGGTAATGGAATACTGAAAAAAGTAAGTAACTTCTTATTATCTGTGCATTTCTCGAGATGACTGTAGTCTGCAGGAATTCTAAATAAACAACAATCGAGATTGCGTTCTTTGATATTGTGTTTACAAGGCACCTACAGCTCAGCGCCTTCAAGTAAACTATTTGAATAAACAAATGGGACTGAGACATCGGTATTTCTAAACACTTGTAGATAAAAAATAAACGTAAGTTTTGTGTGAGTGTCAAAAATAAGCGTGGTCTAGTTTTGACGCGTATGTAATCTATCTTTTTTTTTAATGACTACAAGTTGGCCCTTGACTGCTATCACACGTGATTTTAAGTGATGATGCAGTCTAAGATGGAAGCGGACTAACTTGTTAGGAGTGGGACGAAAATCCACATCCCTTTCGGTTTCTACACGACATCGTACCGGAACGCTAAATCGCTTGGCGAGTAAAAAGCGTCATTTAGATATGATGTTTAATGATACTTCTCAAAGTGATTTAAACAGGTAAAACCATGACACATAGCGAGTTTTATAAATAAAAGTAGAATGTATTGACAGGAAATGATTAGGACGCCACGTCTAACGCAAATAACTCCAACATCACACGTTTCTAGGCACGTGCGGGAAAGGGGTATATTTTTATGAAATACGTAATTCTGTTTGACTTCATACGCGATGTCCATATTTGCCGAAGACTTCACGTCCTACATGCAAAGAGCATGGCGCGTTTCCATTTACACACGACAAAGACAATGGCAAAGACGTTAGAAAGAGATAATACGACGAAGACATTCTTCTTTTTCATTTGTTTAAATGTGCTGCATTTTGCGTAAAGAAGTAATTGTAAATTTGCTGCGGGATGAAGGCAGCTCAAGACTGGTATTTGGAACGAGCCAAGTAGCTAGCCCGCCAACCAGCATTGAAGTAGCGTGGTGGGTCTACGATTCAAATCCACTCTCCTATGACGAGGAAGGCCTGGCCCTACAGTGATCCGTTAATAGGCTAATAGATGATGATCATGTATGTTTTTAGTAAAAGAGGAATTAACATTATATTTTTAATTAAAATTAAGGTATTTTAATTGAAATGAACATATTATTTTTCAAAAAGTACATGCAAATGTCACAAAATAAATTTTAAATGTATTATTTTAAATAGATAGATACGCACCTAAAGTTATGAAGGATTGATTTGGCGAATCATAATGAATCGCACATTGGTTGCGTAGGACTTTTAGAAAACAAGACCTACGCTTTTTAAAATATATTTTTCTCTTTTTGAAAAATATTTATTGAGAAAAGTTTTATAAAAGTTTGACGTCTTTCCAAGATTAAGCTACTTACAGTAAAATATGGTTATTAATTAATTGTGAGAATTTTTCCAGATCACGAACTATAATGGAAACGCGCACGTCTATAACGAAACAGGTCTTAGCAAATAGAGGGAGACATCGATTGATAGAAAAATTTTCTGGAGAACTTTCCGACTACAAATGGCGACTGCTCCTTTGAAGGCCCACGTCATAACATCTTAATGTCGGACCGAGTTTGTTTTAATAAAATATTTCGTCCCATTACGGCATATATTATTATGAGTAGAATGACCGTAGTCATAATAATATATGCCGTCATAATGTTGGTTCAGAGGTTAGTTGTTTTGGATCTCGAAGTCCTAAACTCGTGTTCTAGGGTAGGCTATAAAACTGAACTTTACATTTTCAGTAAAAATTATTAGCCTGGAGTTGGTGGTGTTTCACTCGCCGATGCAGTCAAGTACAAGTTTTCTTCGTTCTAGGAGTAAGGATCTGGAGCTTAGACCCACCATGCTGATCCATGGGTCTTGTGTGATAATAATTGACTCTTACAATCACTATCAAATGTTAATAATAATAATAATAACATCACGGACAGGACTATTCTAGCGAATAAGCCTGATATCGTGGTGTTAGACCGGGCACAGTCGAGGGTGTTTTTGGTGGACATCACAATTCCATATGACGAGAACCTTGTGAGAGCTGAGACAGAGAAAAAACGAAAGTATCTTGATCTGGCTCACGAGGTTACCGCCTTGTGGCATGTGGAGTCCACTGAAATCATCCCGATTGTTATATCTGCCAATGGATTGGTCCCAGTCAACCTCGCTCACCATCTGAGGCGACTGGGGTTCCGTGGCAGTTTGCTCGCAGCAAGGATGCAGAAAGCGGTCTTGCTGGATTCGGCTAGGATGGTCCGCTGGTTTCTCCACCTGTCGCCCTGACCCCCGGCCGTCTGGTCTCCCTGCCGTGGTGAATCCTCCGCCCGGAGCATATATGTATTTATGTAACGTATATTTAAGTTTATTTATATTAAGTATTTAAGTAAGTTTATTATAATTTATGGAGTTTCAGTTTTTTATATGTATTTATTGAGTATCCGGGCGTGAGAGTATATTTAATGTAAAATAATAATAATAATAGCTGGGACGGACGACGTAACGTACTCTCCAAGGCACGGAAGATTGACACTGCCGACTTACCAACTTCCGGAGTATTTGAGAAAAGCTTAATACTACATAGCCCGACCCAGGACTCAAATCCATGACCTCATGCGCTGAAACCACATAGGCTAACCACCAGACCATAAAATTAATTAACTCGCCATCATCACATTCCATGGATACAAAATAATAATAATGGTTAAACATCGTTTTTACACAAATGAATGAATTTTAAACATGCAAGTAAAATAAATGGAAATATTAAAAACAGTTATCAACATCAAAGCACTCGCCGCCTGTCGGGGCTTTTTGGTTTTCAATATTCGATATAAAACTATAAAGATTTAGTACGAGTTCGTAAATGTCGACATTAAATAACAAGTCAAAATGAACGTGTGTTATCTCGTATTTTAGGTACTATTTCGTACTTTAAATCTGTCATCATAAACTATTAAATACAAGACGATGTTGGATAGTTGGCTCTAGCCATTCACATGCTTTGAGTCAATCATGATTTTACAAAAACGCTGAGCATCATTTAAACAAATAGATTTCAAGTGTTTAGGTCTGAAAGATCTGATTAATGAAACATCTGTTCTCAGAAATATGCGCTATTTTTTAAAACTAAATGTGACATCAAAAATTACGGAGCCGGCGAGATTCGGACCCACATATCTTTGACTGTCGCGGTCAGATCGTACTACCAACTGAACCACGGGTCCTATACCGCTAGTTTCAAAATTGTGCATGATATCATGTTTGATTTTTTACAACAGGTCTAAGGCTTATAATGCGTACGAACATTTAACAAGTTATAATACTATATGTGTAGTAAATAAAACCATCAAAGTTTTCGAGCATCGCCCTCGCACTAGATTCAAAGGGATCATTTCCAATTATGACGACCTCCATGCACCGTTGACTTCGAAAATGCGTTCAAGTAGGCTATAGGTATGTATATTTTATGGTTGTTTTATCATGACGAGTATTTAATAATAAGAAAATACAACTGGGCATTGGTGACCCATTTGTCACTAACCGCCCATTCTCGAAGCTCGAGAATCGTTCTAAATAGAAGTGTCCACGAATGCACTAGAAGCGCTGCAGTACGGGAGAAATGGCGACGGGTTGCGGATCTCGTCACCACTCCTGCTTTTACGACCACGATCACCTGTCAAGAGTGTGATGACGAAGAATAAGGAGAAGGAGAAAATACACCTGTGATTGCATTTCCGCATCCCGGCTGAAGGTGGCGCAGAACAGTAGCGCTGTTCTATAACAAAACCCGATAGCGTCAGTCTCGAATTTGTCTCTATCTATAGTATCGCGTTTGACAGAGAGAGATAGAGTCAACCGAGATAGAGACAAGAGAAAGGGGTGTGGATTAATCCTATTCCTAACAAGTTAACAAGCGCGGTTCCATCTTAGATCATCATCACTAACCATCAATTGTGAGTGCATTCAAGGGCCAACTTGTAAGGATTAAAACAAAGTTTTTAACAAAAAATAGATCCCACTCAAAACGCACTAAAAAATAAAATTAACCGTGTCATTTAGTTGCTTTAATTTACTTAAGCATATCTATGAATTCGGTGCCAGCAAGTTTAAGGAACATTTATTTAACGTAGTAAAGCAGTTTATGGGTTCTAGGTAATGTCCTTAAAGTAGAAACCTTGGCTGGCACCGACTCCTAGATATGCTTAAGTAAATTAAAGCAACTAAATGACACAGTTATTTTTTTCTTTTTAATGCGTTTTGAGTCGGTTCTATTTTATGATAAATATTTTTATTTCTTACTTTTTAGTGATTTATCACCACGTAACGTACTCGTACTATACTGTCATAATATATTATATACACGGCACTTGTAGCAAAAAAGCTACCGATACTTACACAAAAACCGAAATCGCTGCAAGTGTGCCTATAAAATTTCAAGAGTTCCTTTAATTTTTCCAGGATATCATTATCAGATCCTAACATGATGACAATGGGATCACCTTGGAAGTGTGCCCTTTCTAGTAAAAAAAAATCATCAAAATCGGACAACTCTGTAAAAAGATACGCGTGGTCATACATTAAAAAATATATACGTGTCGCATTAAGAACCTCCTCCGTTTTTTTTCGTAGGTTAATAAAAAAAGGAGACAACGTAGTGCGTAGCTCCTTTAAACCACGTCTTTCAAGAAAAGACAGGCCTAACCTAACTAAGAAGTGTTTGTGCTTACCCTTTACACCTACGATTAACATACACAAACTGCTGACTTGAATGATCTAATATCTGTAAGGTGTCCATTAATATTAGATTTGATTAACAACCTGTCAGATTATAATAATGGATTTGTGATTTATGTGCGTCTAGCTTTAGTCCGAGTTTAAATCAATCACCTCCAGAATCAGCAAGTCAATAATTTTCTAAAAAAAAACAGACTTTCAACGCCAGGAGATCCCAAGATAATATCTAAAAAAAGGAAAGTGTAATGTAAAATGAGTAGGTAGTAGGTACTATAAGTTATGTCTGTGGTATGTGCATAAATGATTTATAAGACGGAGGTCCTGGGTTCGATTCCCGGCGGGGGCCGATTGAGATTTTTTTAATTGGTACTGGTCTGGCTGGTGGAAAGCTCTAGCCTTTGATAGTTGCCACCCTGTCGGCAAATATGTACCGCCAAGCGCGAAAAGATGTTGCGCAAGAACCGAAGGGGGTAGATTTCATCCTTCTTCTAACATGCTAGCCTGCTTCCATCTTAGATTGCATCACCACTTACCATCAAGTGTGATTGCAGTCAAGGGCTAACATGTTATGAATAAAAAATACGTGTGGCACTCGGAGACTGCCGCGGTAAAGCTATTGCATAGCACTTTTTATCTATATATTTTTTATCGGGACCGTGGCCTAGCGGTAAGTCGCTCTAAGTGCCCGGATTTCCAGAGAGACGCGGATTCGAATCCCGTCGGTTCCGCAATTTTTTTTTCAAGCGTGATATTTCAAAAAGATAGATGGAAAAACTAAACGGTTACTTTTTAGTTTTTCCATCTATCGATAAATACCAGAACTTGTAATGACATTTTGAAATATCATGCTTGTAAAAAAAAATACTTTTTGAAATGTCACGCTTGAAAAAAATAGTTGCGGAATGACGGGATTCGAACCCACGTCTCCCTGTCAATCTGGGCACTTAGAGCGCCTTACCGCTAGGCCACGCTCCCAATGACGTCGGCACCGAAATTATGCTTTTTATATTATGTTTTTGATATTCAGGGTGTGTTAGGTTTTTTCGTTACGGAATTTCTGGATTCGGTCTCCACGCTCAAGGCCCTCGATAGAAGCTATGCAATAGCTTAAAAACTATGAGCAAAAAGCAAAATAACGTACTTTGCATACTTTATATTTAAACTGTCCAATTTTATATTTAACTTTTATGTAAATAATTTATGCACCTACCTGTAAGTAACCCTATTCTGTAATTATGTTTAAATTAGTCGAAATTGTGAGTTTCAACGGAGAAACATAGAGACGATTTCGTTAATCACTCAGTTGAGTTATAAAAACATCCTTTCAGAATAGTGCTATTGGTAAGGAAACCCGTCGTCTATAAACAGAACGATCACTTCCAAGCGCATGCAAGGAACACGTCCCACAAAGTGCCGCCCTGTTGCCTGTTAAGCTATAATTACACCGACAACACCTTAAGGCTCAAATCGGATTGGAAGCAAAGCGGCGAGTATTTAGATTAATAAAAAAAAAATCTGATGGAATGGTAGCATTTAATTGGTTATTAAAACTTTTAATTTAAGTATATTTTTATAAATATTAATTTAAATTAATAAAATAATTGATTTTGATTTTATAAATTTATATTTTATATTTATAATAAATATATTAATTTATAAATATATTAATTTTTAATTTAATAATTATATTTAATAGACGGATGTCGAACGCTGCCGAACGCAAGGCCGATTGTGCTTCTTTGTCGCTCGTTCCGCGCTCTCGCTTGCACTTCAAGCCTTACATGGAACGCCTCAAAGCGAGGTAACGCCGCATGAGTCATGTTTTTTCGTGCGTGCAGCCGGCTCTATCGAATTATAAGACGTTGTCACGTCAAAAAATAGATTGTATGAACATCTCGTCGATCATCTCACCTTCAGTCCGACTGTCAGTCTAACTCGACAAAATGTAATGGCATCCAGTTTCCGTTCCATTCGTAAGTGATATAACTCCACTACACTCTACTTAACTCTTTTCTTTTTCTTTTTTTCTTACTCTCTTTACCATAATGCTACAATGCGGACTGACGAGCTGGTATCAAATAATTACCGATCACTATCAGATGTCGATGATATTGACCGCGACCGATAGCTTAAAGTGCTTTCGATTTACACCAAGAACTTACTGACTCTGTGCTTAGAATTTACCGGAAATTTCTCAGAAGAAAGAAAATCTCGGAATTATACCACAACCTAGAATTCGAACTCGAGTTCTGGTGATCAATTTTTTTTTTAATAAGAAATAAGCTCGCGCTTGATCACTATCTCACCTGATGGTAAATGTAGATGTGGTCTAAGGTGGAACGCACTTGCTTAGAAGATGCCTATTCACTCTTGTTTTCAATATAAATTAAGCAGTAAAAACAGTAGAAGAATAATAGACTAATAATTACGAATAACTATTCAACGATACTTGCGTCACTCACGTCCTAATGTGAACCTCTACGATCTTTTCCATATTCTTATCTTAATATAGAATAGAATAAGTATTTTTTATTTATGTAGAGTGGGCTCTACATAACATAATTACAGAACAACGATTACATTTAATTAATTATTAATTAAATTAATGATTGAATGATTGAATTGATAATTGAATGATGATGATGAAAATTAATGACTAATTACAATATAACAATTGTATTGCATTATATTTTGTTGTCTCAGCACGAGGCCACAGCGTGGTGCTTGTTTTCAAGCGAAACCTTGTACAGTCAACCCAACCTTTGACGGAAAAGTCAGGTTTTATGGGATTTTTAAGCACTAAAACCCCCTCGGTGGCCATCTCAGTAGGGAGACTCTGGGATCTCTAAGAAGTAATGAATATCAGTACCTCCCTTGCAAACTGCTCAGAAGGCTCAACTCGAGAAGTAGTACGCCCCCTAGTCGAGCCCGTGGTCGCTTTCAAGATGGAGATGAGGTAAGCTGCCAGAGCCCTCACTACAACAGCTCGCTTACAACTATACCTTTTTTTTTTCGTGGGGAAATCCTCATGGATACCCTCTCGCTACGGGGAGGCGAGAAGGTTATGACAGACTCTTACCGACTACAACCCCACGGTGTTCCTACTCATCGCGTGAAAATTGGACCACGGGAACAAAAAGCCGCTTCCGAGATGCTTACAACTATACCTAACCTATCTTAGTTACGCGAGCTTCATTAATTGATGTTTTTCTATACGTCTTCGTATCACTAGCAGGTATGCATAATAGACCGACCACAAACCTCGCTACATACACTGTAGTGTGTACATATGAACGCGATCATGAATAAACCGCAGATCCGGTGATATTAGGCCGTTCATTAGTCAAACGAGATAATTAACGTTGCTCGTCTCCGCGCACCTGCCCTGACTTAGCCATGTCATGCGGACTTGGAAGATTCTATGTATAACCAGCGGACCGAACGGATTATTGTTTGTTACATTATATAATTATGTTTGGGCATAAATGACATGTTCAGAAATTGCGACAAATTAAAAAAAATAAGACAAAAAAAGCTTTAAGCTATGCTGACGACATGGTGCTGCTGAGTCCTTCAATAGCTGCGCTTAAAAAGCTTATCACCATTTGCGAGACATACGCTGAGGAACATGGCCTTAAATATAACGCGAAAAAAAGTGAAATACTGGTATTCAAGGCACCAAAACAGCGGCCACGCTATGTTCCGCCCGTATGTCTCGAGGGTGTACCTCTTAAGGTCGTCGATAAATTGAAATACCTTGGGCATATTATCACGAGTGACCTAAGAGATGACTTAGATATTGAGCGTGAACGCAGGGCGTTAGCGGTAAGGGGCAATATGCTTGCCCGCAGGTTCGCCTGGTGCACGGCAGACGTAAAAGTAACTTTATTTAAAGCGTTCTGTCAGTCCTTTTATACTGGTGGTCTGTGGGTAACATACACACGCCGAGCCTATAACTCCCTGCGTGTTCAATACAACAATGTCTTTAGGATGCTGTTGAGGCTGCCGTGGTGCTGTAGTGCATCAAAAATGTTCGCAGACGCGCGCACGAATGACTTTTTTGCCATAATGCGCAAAAAAGCAACATCCCTCGTGTAGCGATTACGCACTAGCAGCAACAGCATTCTAAGGGTATTTGCTGCCCGGCCCCATTGCCCCATAATAGCCCATTATGTGCAGGTGGCGATTGGACTTTCATAATGTTAAAATATAAATGTAAACTAACAACACTAACTTAGAATGTAAGGAAAAATTGTTACTAACGCACTAATAAATTTATGGATCAATCTGGTCTGAAATAAATGATTATTATTATTATAAAAAGTTTTTGAAGTTGTCAGCTTCAAAAACCTTTAGTCAAGATCAAGCTTTGGACGCCCGATTAAAATACTAAAAAAATTTTAATAAAAAATAGAACTGACTCAAAACGCACTAAAAAGTAAAAAATAGCTGTGTCATTTAGTTGCTTTAATTTACTTAAGCATGTCTAGGAGTCGGTGCCAGCAAGTTTAAGGAACATTTATTTAACGTAGTAGAGCAGTTTGTGGGTTCTAGGTAATGTCCTTAAAGTAGAAACCTTGGCTGGCCCGACTCCTAAATATGCTTAAGTAAATTAAAGCAACTAAATGATACAGTTATTTTTTACTTTTTAGTGCGTTTTGAGTCGGTTCTATTTTTTGTTAAAAATTTTTATTTCTTACTTTTTATCGCTACGTAACGTACTCGGACTATACTGTCATAGTATATTACACGGCACTTGTAGCCAAAAACCTACCGATACTTACGCAAACCGAAATCGCTGCAAGTGTGGCTATAAAATTTGAAGAGTTCCTTCAATTTTCCCAGGAAATCATCATCAGATCCTAACATGATGACTGTGGGACCATATTGAATGTGTGCCCTTTCTAATGAAAAAGAATTATCAAAATCGGACAACTTTGTAAAAAGTTATGCGCGGTCATACTTAAAAAAAATATATATGTCGCGGATGCTAACGGATTTAAGTTCACGTGGTCGATATCGCGGTCCGCCATGTTACTTTTATAAGCAGTCAGTGCGCACACCGGCGCTGGCGCTGTCTCGAGGATAAGTGATCTCGATCAAACACACTACTGACAGCTAGAATAACAGACAACTTCACTCTAGACTTGTACCAAAGACAATCTATGATTTAGAACTGCACTCTCAATCATACCACAGAATATCCACTGATAGGCACTTTACTCTAGAGATACCACAGACATACCAAACTGTTCATAACTTGTGTTACGACGTCGTTCGTTCGTATTTTAAATTATCTCTCACACGGCCATTCTGCAATTCAACGCGCTCTCGCGTTGCTTTTTGTTGTCGCATATAACCTGGCAACAAAGCGTTTCAAGAAGCTTTCAACCTCAGCCATGAGAGTTTACGAAGTACCTTACACATTTCCAATGCAAAATTATCGTAAAGCGTAAAGGCTTTCAACATAAGTCAAATCCCTGTAGATATTTCATCGAATTTGTCGCAAAGCGTTAACGGCTTTCAGCATTACTCAAAATCAACAATCATTTATTTCTTTACCATGCAAAGTGTCAAGGCTTTCAGCATCATATGAAATCAATCATGATTTCCTTGTAGTCACGTAGCAAAGCGTTAAGGCTTTCAGCATCATATGAAATCAATCACGATTTCCTTGTAGTCACGTAGCAAAGCGTAAAGGCTTTCAGCATCATACGAAATCAATCATGATTTCCTTGTAGTCACGTAGCAAAGCGTTAATGCTTTCAGCATCGTATGAAATCAATCACGATTTCCTTGTAGTCACGTAGCAAAGCGTTAAGGCTTTCAGCATCATATGAAATCAATCATGACTTCCTTGTAGTCACGTAGCAAAGCGTTAAGGCTTTCAGCATCATATGAAATCAATCATGATTTCCTTGTAGTCACGTAGCAAAGCGTCAAGGCTTTCAGCATCATATGAAATCAATCACGATTTCCTTGTAGTCACGTAGCAAAGCGTTTAAGGCTTTCAGCATCATATGAAATCAATCATGACTTCCTTGTAGTCACGTAGCAAAGCGTTAAGGCTTTCAGCATCATATGAAATCAATCATGATTTCCTTGTAGTCACGTAGCAAAGCGTTAAGGCTTTCAGCATCATATGAAATCAATCACGATTTCCTTGTAGTCACGTAGCAAAGCGTAAAGGCTTTCAGCATCATACGAAATCAATCATGATTTCCCTGTAGTCACGTAGCAAAGCGTTAATTCTTTCAGCATGAATGTTCACATAAAATATCCAACACAGGTTTAAGCTGAATCTAACCACAAAGCGTGATTTGAGAGACTTTCAGTGGTCTACCTGGACAAAGCGAGAAAACTTTCAGGCCATTCTCTTAGCAAAGCGGAAAAGCTTTCAGCAGTTTATTTGGACAAAGCGAGAAAACTTTCAGTCCATTTCTTTAGCAAAGCGGAATGGCTTTCAGCAATAACAACAAAAACAACTCAGCAATTTTAAAAATCAATAACAATTGTAAGTCGTCTATTACCTCTAAATTACAATCAGTAAAATAATAAACAGAAACTCTTCTGTAAAACGAAAATATAAAGATCCATTAATTCAATTAATCTAACACATAATAAACAACATGTCATAGTAGCACGCCGTTAGTTATAATGATTTGTTATCATTAAATAAAATTAGTCATCTCCTACTCTGGAATCTATAGGTCCCAGACATCCAGATAATTCGGGCAAGCTAGCAGGATATTTACGTAACCGTTCATGACAAACGTATTGACTTCGTCCCCCAGATATAGGCTCAACCATATAACGCTCATTTGGAAAAACTTTAATAACTTTACAAGGACCACTAAACTTTTCACTTAATTTATTAATTATTCGGGGATTCTTTTGAACTAAAACTAAATCACTTTCTACAAAAGGATGAATTGTTGCCTTATTGGCATCAAAACGTATTTTAGCCTTTAATGCTTGCTCGTCCATCCCTATCTTTTGCCTGTTGAATTAGAGTTACCACTAGTGAAATTATTCTTATGCTTTTCTAATATAGACCTCAACCTATCAATATCACACTGTTCACTCAAATCTGTGTTAATATCATTTAAATCCGCGTTTTTATTTTGGGTAAGACATACATATCACACATTGACACTCATATCACGTGCTATCTTAGCACCATCAGTACTGAGGGTGAAGACTAAACCGGGGGTCTTAAATATTTCCCTACCTAGGATTACGTCATGTGGTAACAAATGAGAGTCAACAATCACGAACGTTATCTCAGTATGAAACCCGTCAAACTCAACGAAAGTGGTCACTTTTTTTTTTTTTAAAGGCATGGTTGAGACCCAATACCTGTCAGAGGGGTAAACGAGATTTCTTTCTTATCCGGTAAACTATCAGCGATCTCTCTTTTAATTAATGAGCACTCTGAACCACTATCGATTAATGCTTGTAAATTATAGTCACCTACACATACATCAAGAATCAGAAATTGAACAAACATTGACTGATTTTGATTGTGTCTTTGAGTTCTTAGAATCCTTAATTTTTTCGTCTCTCTGCTTTAAAAAGCACGTGAGTTCAGCGTGTCCAATTTTGTAACAATAAGAGCACTGTAGAGGCTTAGCGTTAGGTTTATCGATAGACGCTCTAGGGTAACTGGAGTCCTCACTTTGGTTATTACGTAACAATAAGCAATTCCGTTTTAGGTGACCCTTTTCATTACAATGATGACAGCGTCGGTCTGAAGACTTGTCAACAATTTTTGGTCGCTTAGAAAAAGAAGGTTCAGGGTCATGTTTATCAAAACTTCGCTTAAGACTCCTAATATTAGAATACGTACTCAAATGTCTATCAAGCGCAACAAAATCCGTTGGAGTATTTTTAAGTAAATCTGAACGTACCTGCACATCAGCAGTGCCAGAGAGTACTACCTCAATTTTGTTAGCCTCGCTCCAACCAGTCTCCAGTCGGTCTATCAGCGCCAACTTGTTGCTTGAATACTCGATATACGTTCTAGCTTGGTCACTTCTATACTCCACCATGTCACGAAACAAATCATGAAACCTTTTTGTTGCAGCAATCTGTCGCGTGAGTCGCTCCTTTAGTTCTTCCCAGGTTTTGCATAAAGGATATGAACGCGCTGCCCGCTTTTTCGCACGTCCATGCAGGTGCGTGAAGACGGCATTCCTCGTTTCGTAATCGGACCACGAGTTGTTCTTCTGATGATTTTCAACCTCCTCACACCACTGCGCTGCAGTAAATTGACAATCGTCCGGGTCAAACGAAGGTAGGTAAATCTCACTCAATTTCAGCTTTCTCAGTTCGTTGCTACTCGTAGATGTTTGATTAGGACTCTGGAAGCCCGCTGCCATATTCTTGAAAAATGCTACCCACATTTCGGGTGTAGGTTGGCCATATTGGTCGCCTCTTGATACCGACGGTGTCTCTGCTACATTTTCTTCAGCTTCATATTCCCGTGTAAAATATCCTTGATTTCGAGTAGCTGGCATCGCAGTAGATTCGCAGGAAGCTGGTGGAAACGATCCCACCGCTGCTGTCGCGGATGCTAACGGATTTAAGTTCACGTGGTCGATATCGCGGTCCGCCATGTTACTTTTATAAGCAGTCAGTGCGCACACCGGCGCTGGCGCTGTCTCGAGGATAAGTGATCTCGATCAAACACACTACTGACAGCTAGAATAACAGACAACTTCACTCTAGACTTGTACCAAAGACAATCTATGATTTAGAACTGCACTCTCAATCATACCACAGAATATCCACTGATAGGCACTTTACTCTAGAGATACCACAGACATACCAAACTGTTCATAACTTGTGTTACGACGTCGTTCGTTCGTATTTTAAATTATCTCTCACATATACGTGTCGAATTGAGAACCTCCTCCGTTAGTCTCAACAGAAGAAGAAAAGAGAGATCTCTGGCTCTTAAGTTAGCCCTTGACTGCAATCACATCTGTTGATAAGTGATGATGCTATCTAAGACTTAAGAAGCGGGCTTACTTGTTAGGAGTAGGAAATCATTTCGGTTTCTACACATCATAACGGAACGCTAAATCAATTGGCAGTAGGTACGTCTAGTAGTGTGGTAACTAGCCGCGGCCGATGCCTCGACCGATGCTATCGAGACCTTAATCAATTCAGAAAATCTAAAGCGGTCCTGCCACTACACCACTGCACCATGGAAGCCGTTAGAGTTACTATTATACCCCAACAGTTCAACTTCAAATTGGCACGGTAATAAACAAACATCCACAACAAAATGTAATTCAGTCTCCTCACATTTACTTGTCAAACTACAGCTCAAAACGTATCTGTCCGTTGACCAATAGCACGCCGAGTATTCACCATCCAGTCGGATGCTCTAAATATTTGCAATGCGTTAGGTACGGCTGCGGTTGTCATTGGACCGGAAGGTATTTCCGGGCTATTGACAATATTTAAGCATCAATTTATGTTCGTTTATTCATGTTCTAGTTGTACTGTTTACATTGCCAAAACCGTTTATCGAACAAGAGATTATGGAAAACGAAAATTTTCAAACAAAATGCAGTGATCATTTCATTGGATTCTATAAATATAATAAGTATCCGAGTATTGTTAAATTTAGAATAGTGTGTTAAGAGAGCAGTGTGATATAAAAGAAGACGTAGTGACTAAAATCAAGAAAGTATACTTATATTTGAATCACTATAGTCTTCTTTTATATACTCGTAGATAGAAATATTGTAGAGAAAATTAATGAAAGGAGATTTACAAAAGGGATTTATAAGGCGAGAGTAAGTGGGAATGTTGGAAGAGGAAGAGTACCTTGATCCGACGAACTTGTATGAAAGAATTAATGAAACTGGAGGAAGCGAGAGAACATGCATGCATGAGAAATTCAGTTTCGTGATAGTTCGACCTAGTACAGTTTGTGAATAAAAGCCTGAATGACAAAGTATTAACAGCAGGTTTACTAATAGATATGAGTCAGGCCTTTGATCATGTGGCTCACCAAATCCTTTTAAATAAACTATATAGTTGTGGTATTAAAGGAAACGCAAACAGATGGATTAACAGTTACTTAAATAAACTAACTCAATTTGTAGAAGTGACCAAAACTGTTAACAACTGTAAAATAACCTACAAGTCAGATTTAATCTATAACCATGTAGGAGTTCCTCAAGGAAATATTCTGAGACGTCTTCTCTTTCTACTATACATTAATGATTTGCCACACTGCACTGAACAAAAAACTATTTTATTCGCTGATGTTATACAGGGTAAAGATCAGCAATCACTTGAGATTACAATCAATAGAGCATTGGGAAACATCATAACATGGTTGACTAAAAATAAACTAAATATCAATTTAGACAAAACGCAATTAATAACTTTTAAAACTTATCAGAAACAGATAACTCCATTAAATGTTTCATATAATCGAGTAAAAATAAAAGAAATTGATGCTGCCACGTTTTTAGGTCTTACGATAGATCAACACTGTAACTGGAAAAAACACATAAATAAAGTATGTTTAAAAATAGATAAATTCTCTTTCGTGCTACATAGACTAAGAAAAACAGTATCTGAAGCAGCAGCACTCTTAGCCTATCATGGATATGTGTCATCTGGTTTACTCTATGGTTTAATTTTATGGGGTAACTCTGTAGATGTGATACTAGTTTTTAGTGCCCAAAAACGTTGCCTCCGTGCTCTTTGTCAAGCTGATTTTACTGACAGCTGCAAGCCAATATTTAAAAATAAGAAAATTTTACCATTTTAACCATTTATCAGAGGAAACTAAAAACATGCCTCTACAGAAGTTCAAAAAATATATGTTTAATGCTCTCAGCCAAAATACAATTCACAAAATGAACGACTTTTTAAAATTAAAACATATTTAATTAGCTAACATATTACTTTAATTAAATTATACTTTGACATCACTAATTGACTTAATTATGTATTCATTTTCAAAAATATCTGTATTGGCACATGTTTACTGCCTTACAATGGTTATGTATGTTATTTAATAACATTTTTATAATTTCAATAATTGACATGTAATAATTTTGACATTTTAATTACCTAATGTTATTTCTAAGTTTGTAAATATTTGCACGCCTAGTCCTTGGCAAAACATGTTTGGATCTTTTTATTAGAATTGCATTACTTTTGTAACCCTTGTTTAGCAAATAAATAAATGATTATGATTATGATTCATAAATGCATATAGAGCACTATTCACCATGTTTCCAGCATTTACTCTTCTTTCAATATCACTCTCACACGTTCCATCTTTCGTGAATTTACTACCCAGGTATACAAACTCTTTTACTTCTTCCACATTCTCTCCATCTATCAAAATATTAAAAAATTTATACACAAATAAAAATTCTTGATATTTAGTAGATATGTATTCAGTGAATTAAATTCATTTTAAATTCATAGGACCGTAAAAAGTGTAATTTTTCACGCGTACATTGTTTCGGATACAAGCGATAGGAAGTTATAAATGGCGATTGTGTGGTTCTCACAGCGGGCCTCGGTTGTTTTTATCTGTGCTATAATAAATTTTAAATCGCTGTATCATATCTGTGACTGTAGTCCCGCTCCGGTGATACTGCCTTATTTATTAATGCTGATTGCATTCATTTTTGATTTTGATACCTGTTTTACAGTTCAATTTAAGTATTTACATACTGTTGATTCAGTATAATTTATACATTTATTAATTTTTTACTATTTATTGGTACACCAGAAGAACAAAAATTATTATATATTACTTTTAAAAGATAATTGATCTAAAAGTAGAATATAAAAGACCATAATCTCGTACTACACCTAACCAAAATATTTTTACGACTGACTTGTTTAGCATATTGACTCATTTCGCGATCTAGATGCTCACTAAAAATGGGCTTCTCGATACTCATGATTGAAAAAAGCAGTGCTTTGCTAATAAGAAATGTATTAGTTCAAAATAAATATTTAATAATTTTATTATTTTGCTATTTGCGACAGAAAACCGACAAATCCCGGCGAGAATGTCTTATCAACTGTTTGTCGCAAAACCAAATTTTTATGTTTATTTATAATTGATAGAATATATATTTACTAGGGTGCCTATCAAAATTTGGCCGCCATTATTTTTAATTAAATTATTTTTAATTGATTTTTGGTAAAAAATTTCGTTTATTTATTTTTTAAATAAAATAACGTCTACATCACGGTAATTAATATGAAGATTCTAAAAAATCACGTTTGCCGTTGCGCACCTGGCCGCACCTCTTTGCAGCCAGGTGTAAACAGGTATGATTTCGATAAATTTATACGTTTATAACCTATTTTCATTAATTATATGTCAAATTGAAGCTAATTTTTTTCTATTAATTATCATATAAAGTTGCTTAATTAAATCTGGCCGCAAATAAGGGTTACTGGTTGTTAAAGATAATAAATATTCAAGGTAGAGTGAAAGAGAGTTAGCGCGTAACATCATTTGTCAGACGAGGACAGCGATTGCCGGCTGTGCGGCGCTTTTAAGTCAACATCTCCTGAGGATTCTTTGGTTTCGGAGTACGTAAACGTAGTCTTCTGTCGGATCTGGGTAACTGTCTTTTGGATTCGTCGGTTTTTCGCAGAAAATACCAAGGTCAAACAGTTATTAACCAAAGTTAAAATTATACGACATGGATAATCTTCCAATGAGGTTATAAAAAACGTAATAAACATGAGCCCACCTGAGCCTGTGAACCAGCTGGTATGAGGTAAAATCGAAGTTGCCGGTAAGTTTAAAAAGTCTAATTTTGCCTTCATACGCGACTCGAGTAGGAGCCAACGGAGGAAACTTGTTCATGGAGAAATAGTAAGGATAAGAACGTTTTATTTTATTTTTTGTACCTATAGTTTAGCAACTAAATTTTCTACCTATACTAAAGCCGAACTTGATTGAGAATGCTTGTCAACAAACAAATTTAAAATGTAGGTAGAAAATGCAACACATTTTGTGCCTAATAAATTTAAAATTATGTTTTGTTTTTTTATAAAATCTTATTTAAAAGATACTGAATATATTAATTAGTTTTAAGCTTACTAATCTATTTTATTGTCATGAATTCGTCATTAACAAATTAACTAAAAGAATTAGTTATTTTTTCAGTTAATTTGTTGTAGAAATCACAATTTCTACCTTCATTTTCAATTTGTTTGTTGACAAGCATTCTCAATCGAATTTGGCTTTAGTATAATGATAAGTGAGATTTCGCCACTTTGTTGAGATAAACTAATCTAAAACATTTGATGGTACCGAGTTTATAGATATGGTAAAGTAAATTAAAGTAACTAAATGACGCATTTATTTTTTACTTTTCATTTCGTTTTGAAGTCGATTTAATTTTTAATTATTTTTTTAACACCAAAATTTAATATCTTTCCTCGTTGTTATAATTTATTTCCTGTATTTAATTTAACCTAACAAAAAATTGATTAGTTAATTAACAGTGCGTTATTATTGGTTTCTCACCTTGTTACAATAAACGTAATCTTGAGATAAATTGTTAAAAACTCTGGCTAACATATGATAGCCAGAATTCTTAACAATTTATTTTAAACGCTATAGACAGAGGGGATGACATTATCAAACAAGAATACATGACAATATTATACATGTCCAAAAGAAAATACAAAAAAATACGCTGTAATACAGTTGGTCGAATGAGGCTCTGTACTTAAAGCGCACTAAGACCTACGTTGCAAAAATTATAAAATAAGAAACGTCTAGTCACCACTGGCTCTTGTTTTACAAGTTTTTTCCCTTGTTCGAAAAAAAATCGTAGAACCGAGACTATTTGGTTAAATATTAACATGTAATCCGTATACGAGTAGAGAGAAATCCATACACTTAATAATACTTTTTACGATTATACGGCTGTTTAGAGTAAAGAGACACTTAATAACACTTTATAGCTATATGCATTATTTTACTTGGATAATATTAAAGTCGTATCCACATTATCCCAATGAAAAGTAAAGCCCGTGAAATTCCGACATCGTGCGATGGTATAATAAGGCAAAGTTGGCGATTGCACTAGTGAGATTTTGCCCCAATCATAAGTTTATAAGAAAAATAAACTGGATTTACCTTGGCTTGGACCTATTTAACGTTTATAGTTATATCACACGTACTATTCTACGCTATTTCACCTTATTTGATTTTTAAGGTCTTTCTATATTTTTTTAATAATCCACTCTTGGACTAGGTTTTGTCAACGCTGTTGCTGTGCGGATGGGACGCTAAGAATCATAATGATAATGACAGTTCAGGAGCTTTCTTATAGGATAGGGGAACGGAAATATACAAATATAAAACATAAAAATTAAAAACTTTCTCAAAAAACTACTGAACTGATTTTGATAAAATTTGACTTAAATCGGACTTGCAGTTCCGGAGATATGCCTCCACAAACATAAATACATACATACATACACTTTTGAAATTTGGCACATTTGTTCAGACACTGGTACAGTGTAACATATGCGAAAACTGGGCTGTTCCAGAAATATTATATACATACGGGTCGAAATAATAACCTCCTTTTTTTTGAAGTCGGTTAAAAATACTTATACGCACGCTCATGCACAGCTTTCAGAGACTCTAATGCGAATTTCATTCTTTTTGATCACCCAAAAAGTGCTCAACGCGCTTAAAGAAGTTTCCACTTCAAAAACGGCAGAACCAAAAATATGAAACAATATGGAAGGTGTAGGTGGATAGCAATAAATCGTCGCAGCATCTTCGCGCCTGGACCAATTAGCACAAGATGTTGCCGCGCGCTCTCGCGGACAGCTTTATGCAACAGCACGGTACTTTTTTTTTAAATTACAATGTTTTTTTTTATTTTTTTTTTTCATTTATTTATCAAATAAAAAAATTACACATAAAACAAGTACAATAAGGATACATGTAAATAACCACAGAGGTTTGATAGAACATGTATCAGTCTGCGTCTTTACATTAATATACATTTCTTTTATAATACAAAATATTCTTTTAATTTACGCTTAATATTATAATGCGTTATCGCTCCTGGCACAGCAGAAGGCATTGCGTTAAGTAAATGAGGAACGATGTACTCTGTTGTCCTTTCGCCGTACGCGTTGTTAGCCGGTACAATTTCCTTCCTTCTCCTACACAGAGGGTTTCACCTGTGTATCTTACAAATTGTCGATTAATAGGATTATTTAAAAATAACAAAAACAGAAATGTTGAATAGTGTTGAAGAAAATTATTAAAAATAAAATATATATGTCGTTAGTTAAATGATGGAGAAAGAAATATATAGGTATTTATTAAAATATAACAAACGTTTTTTATCGTAATATTGGCGTACATACATGATATTGATCTAAGTCTCTACAACGAGCTAGTATATTATCATAATGAGTTAGGTCAGTAATAAAATTGATTGCAGCAGGAATACGCAAGATGTCAGTACTTCCTTCGACGAACTTTGTTATAAAAGCTCTAATTACTAACACAGTAAGTAGTAATAAAGCGATAGAAATAAGCATGACATGATGAGAATTGTCAAGACATGCACCCAAGGGCAAAATGTGTCACAAAAACTATAACAAACTAATAGAATATATTAAATAAAAAGTTATAATGAATCCTTATTGCATAAACATATCCAAAAGTGTAGAATCGCGGGTTGGCGAGTAGTTTTTAACGAATGCCGTGTAGACGTTAATTACTTTCTCGGTAATTAATGTGATTTAAACTTTCCTGGGGACCTATTGGTTGCACCCACTTTTGATGCGAAACATACAATTAGTCCGAATTACGCAATGGGTCCGATGTACTGTTAGTAGATTGAGAGCCTGTGATAGACAGCTTACAATGAATAGTATTGACAAGTAATAAAGGTCCGGTAGACTGTTAGTAGAAAGAGCCTGTGACAGACAGCTTACAATGAATAGTATTGACAAGTGGTAAAGGTCCGATAGACTGTTAGTAGAAAGAGCCTGTGGTAGACAGCTTACAATGAATAGTATTGATAAGTAGTAAAGGTCCGATAGACTGTTAGTAGAAAGAGCCTGTGGTAGACAGCTTACAATGAATAGTATTGACAAGTGGTAAAGGTCCGATAGACTGTTAGTAGAAAGAGCCTGTGACAGACAGCTTACAATGAATAGTATTGACAAGTGGTAAAGGTCCGATAGACTGTTAGTAGAAAGAGCCTGTGGTAGACAGCTTACAATGAATAGTATTGATAAGTAGTAAAGGTCCGATAGACTGTTAGTAGAAAGAGCCTGTGATAGGCAGCTTACAATGAATAGTATAGACAAGTAGTAAAGGTCCGATAGACTGTTAGTAGAAAGAGCCTATGATACACACACACACACACACACACACACACACACAGCACACACAGCACACAAGTGTCTACTGGAGTACTGACAAGTAGTATACATATACTGACTGCCTTGGTGGTCTAATGGTTGGCCTATGTGACTTGGTAGGGTTCTAATCCTGGTTCGGGTTGTGCAGTAATTCTGATATTTTTATAATTTTTCAGTAAATTCTCCGCCTGGAGTCGGGAAGTTGGTGATATTACACCCCAGCGCTTCGGATAGCACGTTGTTTTTTCTACCGAACATCTTGAGAAGTTATGTATTTTATCGACAAACACTTAGGGTTAGGACAGCAACCGTTTAAATAAATCTTTGTTCTATAATATATATATATATATTATAGAACAATTACACACATCGCTATATAGCCCCAAAGTAAGCGTACTCGTAAGTAGCTTGTGTTATGGGTGCTATGATAACTAATGAATATTTTTATACATATTATAAATACTTATAATATATAGATAAACACCCAGACACTGGAAAACATCCATGCTCATCACACAAACATTTTCCAGATGTGGGAATCGAACCCACAGCCTAGGACGCAGAAGCAGGGTCACTACCCACTGCGCCACTCGGCCGTCAAACCCTTTGCTATAAACCTTTAAAATATAACCTTCTTTTTCTACTTATTCTATGATGATGCATCAAAAAATAATGCGTCGTCAAAATCTTATTGTACACAATTTGTTGAAAGTATAAACAAACTTAGAATTGACCTCCATCACTTCTGATGGTTAATGATCATACATCCTAGTAAAGTACACATCTCTTAGTCTCAATTAATAGCAATCAAAATCAAATTGAATTCAGTTTCACTGTTTTCCTTGAGTGATTAAATTTTGTCAAAGACTATTTAGGTAATTCTTGTAGAGTAACCAGTTACGTTGACTTATTTTAGTCGATCCAATAAACTTTTATTCTTTTCCAAAGGAATAATTCGTGTACGTTTCTAACCATTTTATTTCTATTATTAAAGATTAGATACAGTTTACATCCTTAATGGAATCTACAACATCATCGTTATCAGCCTATAAACGGCCCGCTACAGGGCCAGGCCTCCCTCCTTATACAAGAGGGCATATGGAGAGTAGACCATGCTGCTGCAATGCAGAGCAGCAGTATGAGCTGAGTTGGTTGTAAAGTACTGTTAGCCCTCGGAGGAATTACGAAGTAAAAGAGTTTATAGTTGGAAACCTCATTTTTGATTAAAAGTAAATGCAAGTTAAAAAAGGAATAAGTTAAAAGAATGGAACAATTCAAATTTATTCGTGTGCGAAACAAAGACTAGATTCAGAGAGTTCAAAGCGAGTTGTCGTTGAGTCAAGACGGTTGAAAGACACGAATTGTTACGACCTAGGGGTCGGGGATTGGAAGAACAACCACACAACAGGGAGAACTAGACGTTTATTAACCAATAAATAGTTTGGTGTACAAGATTTGAAGCAGCACGCTGCGACGCCGTCGTTTCACGCTTCTAAGCCTGAAGGAACCCATCACGGCGGCGACGATAATCTGCCTCGGCACCTCACGGCCACACACCCCAACCACACTGGGGGACCACTATACATCCATCGTCCTTACACGCACACTATCAGGGAACATCTCCCTATGTTCCTTCAACCGTCTTGACTCAACGACAACTCGCTTTGAACTCTCTGAATCTAGTCTTTGTTCTGCACACGAGATAAATTTGAATTGTTCCATTCTTTTAACTTATTCCTTTTTTAACTTGCATTTACTTTTAATCCAAATGAGGTTTCCAATTAAAACTCTTTTACTTCGTAATTCCTCCGAGGGGTCATCCGTAACAGTACGATAAACAACTATTCATAATTCCCGAATACATAATATTCTCTAGATTTAACATAAGTTACGATGAGGTAACGATGTTGTCTATAAAGGTAAAGAATTAATTTTTGAAACCATACCTCCTAATGTTATCTACACAGCATCATATGGTTACGTAACTATCTTCAATCAACAATAGTAACTAGATAACGGGTCACATACAAAAATAGAGCCAAATTGTGTCCGCTCAAATATATACTTATACAGCTACATTTGTTTACTAACGAACGGACGAAAATGTTTTAAGATAGTTATAAGTTCAACCTAATTACAGCCATACTACATAGTGACAAAGTCAAAAATCGTCCAAATATTATCGTATACTTACAATCAAATTATAAAAAACAAGCAAAGCGTTATCGCTTTCACTAGGTTTTTACACTAAGTAACATAAGTTACTTATGTTACTTAGTGTAAAATCAACTCTAAAGTGCAACAAATAAGGTACTTTTTCCCGTAATAACATTGCTTCTGTTCCTTTCAAATAAATGTGTGTGCCTTTATGGGCGAGCCCTTCGCCAAGGTTACCAACACAAGCACAAACATTTGTAGCGGTGTTTTAAAATTGATAATTTTGTTAAAAAATTTATATAATTTTTTGGTTATTTAAAAAATTTATATAATTCACTGCAAATAAGACAATCTTTAAATTGCCTTTTCGTGCATTATTTTTGCAACTTTTAATCACACACTGCGGCATTGTGAGACGTTTTCACATTGGCTGTGTTTCAAGCGTACTAAACAGAATGAGAACTCACTTCTAAAGTGAGCTGTCATTTACCGAGACGTTTTTCTTGTCCAGACACGAAATCTAATTACTATTGTTGATCGAAGGTAACTATGGTTGTTTTTTATCAGTATTTAAGTGGACCAACGAGCATTTACGTAATTAAGTAGGCATGATTACGCCCATACATGTACATTAGCAACACCAGAGACACTGCTGTCGTCGGCCTTTGAGGAATTGGTTTATTTGTCGCTTAAATACACCCATGTTGAAATTGGCAGGAAATACCACAGCAGAAAGTTAATTCCATAGTTTACATGTGCATATTCACAGCAGAGATGTTCTGGAAAATCTGGAGGTTGTATATAATCAGCCAAGGTTATGTGTGGGATGTGGAAACTCATAATAATGTGGTACCTACTCATAGGTTACTTTAGAGTTGTTCAAATACACATCTGCGTCCATTATCGAATCTATGACATACACACTCCATAATTCCCAAATACATATAGATCTAAGGATTATCCGAGGCTATCAACTTGATGCATTGCAAGCATTGTTGTTGCGAATCGAAGGTGCCCGGACAAAGGTAGGCGAGATTGTATTGACCTGGCGTGCCTGATTCATGCATCCGACTCCGTGTAGGCAATTTATGCTAATGGGTAATAAATTTATTGCCTTCATTTTGTCTAACTGTAGATGTACCTACATGATTATCTGCCTTCGAGTAAAACGTGCTTCTTTAAAAGAGTAAGAGTTCATTATAGAAGGTTAAGGTAATATTTACTTGTATATTTGACTTACCATGCTGTTATGGAGAGGTAAGAAAGAATTTTGCTTTACGCCGCGTTGTAACAAGTGAGCTTGACTAAGAGACCTGTATGAGTTCGACACTAGTCAATCAACTAGTTAGTCAACAAGTCAAATCAAGAATTTTAATAATATTGAAAATACTCGCGATAGTTCAAATTCTAATATAGGTAAGAAAGAAAGAGAACCGTCTAATTTTCTAAGGAGAAGGCCTAGAAAACCCACTTTGCTTCAAACTCCTTACAAAAATAACATACACTGCTATTTTTCAATGAGGACCTCAATAAAAATAAACAAAATACTCTCCACACACTGCCTTTGAAAACCGAGGTTAATTAATGAAAGGCCTAATATATTTTTAAGGATGCATACCTTCTTCAAAAACCTGTGGAATAGAGAGAAAATAAATAATTTATTTCCGTATTCTGAACGTAAAGCGTACGTTTACCCCCGCGCAGCTGGAAGGGGCCGCTTGAAAACATGGTTTTTCCGCGTAATGCCTTTGAGGAAATTAAATAAACTGCAACACCGCATCATAAGCATCCTCACTGCCTTACCGGTGAGAAACAGTCTCCATTGTATTCATTTTATCAGAAAAGATAGTTTTTCAGACATTAAAATTTATTTGATAATACCGGACATATGTATGTATGTATGTATGTATGTATGTATGTATGTATGTATGTATGTATGTCCATTTCTTCGGCACGCGCTACAGCCTAAACGGCTGAACGGATTTTGACATGTGAGGTGTCGTTGAATTTGTCAAAATTGTGGTAGTGACATAGGCTATATAAATTTTCAAAATGGCGGCTGTAAATAGGGGAAAAAAGGGGGGATGTGTGTATTTTTTTCTCTTATCTTAGCAATATGGGTACCAATTGAAAGATCGTAAAAAGACTATTTCAAAAATATAAATATCATATCGTATTCATATTACTTTTTTAACAAAAAATGGCAAAAAGTGTACTAAGTGTACCGTCTCATTTCTATACCATAAACTAAAACTAAAAAGTCTCAAATGAAATTATTATTATAAAAACAAAAAACCCGACTGCTTGGAAGATATGAACTGAAAAGAGAAAAACAAGGATCACTATATCTGTATAAAATTCTAAATACTTTATGGTGCTGCAGGCGGGGACAAACGTAGTTTTGGTAGATCTTTCTTTCCCCGCAGGTTAAAGTATTTTGTCTCTGTTTGCAGCATCATAAAGTATTTAGAATTTTATACAGATAAAGTGATCCTTGTTTTCCTTTTATCAGAAAATAACTTCTAGACAGTAAAATTTTTTTTTATAATAATAATTTCTTTCCAAACAAATCAAACGTATATATATAGTACTTGTT
Source organism: Mycalesis mineus (assembly GCA_034621355.1). Lineage (NCBI taxonomy): Eukaryota > Metazoa > Arthropoda > Insecta > Lepidoptera > Nymphalidae > Mycalesis > Mycalesis mineus. The sequence goes on from CM067903.1 coordinate 8,194,552, forward strand.
GAGCTTACAGTGCCGTGGGAAACAAACATCCCTAAAGACCATGTATTCAAAGTGAATAAATATTATGACCTTACTAATGAACTAACCAAAAATGGCTATGTGGTTAGTTTATACGCGGCAGAAGTGGATACGAGAGGTATACCAACGAAGTCTCTCTATAACCTGCTAAAAGGCCTTACTAGAAGTGCAGTAAGCTCCATATTGGAACAAATGTCCAAAGCTGCTCTAGGGTCCTTTCGAATTTGGCTGGGCAGGGAGAACAACTTGAACAGAAGAGGTGAGTGTTGACGGCCGTCACTAAGGGTACCCTTAAACCTACACCCGTGTCACAAGTCTCGGGCTCTGTTCGGAGTTTTTCTCTCAGCCACGCGATAGACCCGGCACCCGCACGGTGAATCCATGGAATGCTAAGATATACGTCTCTCTTCTCATTTATGTATTATTTCGGTATACGTAAACTTTTGAGATGAAAAATGTCCACGGTTTTGGTAGATCTTAATACAGATGGAATGGTAGCATTTAATTGGTTATTAAAATTTTTAATTTAAGTATATTTTTTATAAATATTAATTTAAAGTAATAAAATAATTGATTTTGATTTTATAAATTTATATTTTAAATTTATAATAAATAAATAATTTATAAATATATTAATTTTTAATTAAAATTAATATATTTAATAATTATATTTAATAGACGGATGTCGAAGAGTCATGTTTTTTCGTGCGTGCAGCCGGCTCTATCGAATTATAAGACGTTGTCACGTCAAAAGCAGCCTATTTATTATTCTGATGTATAAGCTATATCATTGTAAAGTTTCATCAAATTCCTTTGAGTAGTTTTTGCGTGAAAGAGTACCCAACATCCATTCAGCCATGCATAAAAACTTTCGCCTATATAATATTAATAGGTACGCTGGCAATACCTTATTTTCGAAGAAATTAAAATTTAACTAGCATACGTGATAACCTTCCCACTTCAACCACTATCTATTTGTGAAAACAACATTAAAATCCGTTGTGAAATTGAATGATCAAACACGTTGAGAGCCGAAAGCTGATATTTAATTGATTTTGAATGAACAAAATGTAGGTAACAAACTTACGTCATAAAATGCAAATTAGATTAGAGGATTTCTGCCGAAGGAAGATCATTTCTTACACAATCTTACAATATTTGATACGTTAATGTTGTGTTAGTATCTAAAAAAATATATTGGTTAGTAAATTTAAAAAAAATTATTTGTTAGTATTTTTAGTGTACATTTTATTAATATGTAAGAACCCCAGATTGGGTGAAGGCCTCCTTGGGTGAAGGTGAAGGAGGGTAAAGGGCGCTGCGCCGAACAATAAACTTAGGCTGTGTGTAAAAAGTAATTTATAAATTCAAAATTGCTGAAAATTTTGTCGTTAGTGCGATCAAAACTTTAAGTGTTGTTTAATTCACGTGCGAAAACGTTTGCAAAGCTAATTCTTCAGAACAACGTGAGAACTTACATGTTTTGAGTGACGCCAGTTAAGAGTGAAAAAACAACACAAACACTTAATAAACACATTTAAAACAACACAAAAACACGGGGACTGTGATTTTCATCTACAAACACTCGCTAAACTATTGGAAATGTAAATGGAAACGAAGTTTATGTGAATTAAATATGTTCAAAATAACGAGTAAGTGAATCACCAACAGTTAAATAACTTTTTACTAATCATCGCACAAATCCACATACTAGACGATTTGATTGATAATGCAATTCCAGCTTTCCTTTCTACCATTGTTTTTTAATGACTACAAGTTGGCCCTTGACTACCATCGCACCTAAAGTTAAGTGATGATGCAGTCTAAGATGGAAGCGGGCTAACTAGTTAGGAGTAGTATGAAAATCCACACCCCTATTGGTTTCAACACGACATCGTACCGGAAAGCTAAATCGCTTGGCGGTTCGTCTTTCTCGATAGAGTGGTAACTAGCCACGGCGAAAGCCTCCCACCAGCCAGACCAAGACAAATTAAGAAAAATCTTAATCTGCCCCGCCGTGAATCGAACCCAAGACCTCCGCCTGGAGGTCGTCAAATGTAACGTAAGTACAATATAGATATCTTCAAAATAATAGGCATCTTGAATGATTTTTTTCTTACCACTTAGATACAATAGGGTTACGAATAAGTCAAGAGAGAATAGGCATCTTCGAGGCAAAAGCTGCACCAACAGGTCTGATGGCATTCAAGTATTATACCTATTATTAAAAACAACTCCAAGGGATTTAAATATAAGCAACATTTAGTCGGGCCAACAAACAATGGACCCACGCGCCTCATATCGCAGCACGGGGCCCTGCTCGTCGCTTCCTTTTATTGCTCCCAAATACGATTCCACCTTCGTATATTCAACCCTTTGTATGTACTTAAGTGCAGCACCCGTGGGACTTAGCTTCGAGTCCCTAGATCAGTGATTCTCAACCACTGTGCCGCGGCACTTTTGTGTGCCGCCAAATTTTGCAAATATATAATAATGTTAATATTATTAAATTATATCATTTAAAAAGAAAAATATTTTTAACATGAATATATATTTACATCCACAAAAAAATAAATTATTTTATTATTTGCTTTCCAAATTTGTGATTCACTTTGCGTCGCATTTTTCAGGAACACATTAGCGACGCAAAGCGGGGTCTTGGTGTATTTAAAATTTTTGTCATAAACTATTTATGCAGTGTTTAGTTGTAGTAAGTAAAAATTGGTTGTCTGTAAAGTCGGTTTACTGACGATAGTTGAACGTGACAATGTCTTAAGAAAATACTGATGGAATGGTAGCATTTAATTGGTTATTAAAATTTTTAATTAAAGTATATTTTTATAAATATTAATTTAAATTAATAAAATAATTGATTTTGATTTTATAAATTTATATTTTAAATTTATAATAAATATATTAATTTGTAAATATATTAATTTTTAATTTAAAATAAATATATTTAATAATTATATTTAATAGACGGATGTCGAACGCTGCCGAACGCAAAGGCCGATTGTGCTTCTTTGTCGCTCGTTCCGCGCTCTCGCTTGCACTTCAAGCCTTACATGGAACGCCTCAAAGCGAGGTAACGACGCATGACGTCATGTTTTTTCGTGCGTGCAGCCGGCTCTATCGAATTACAAGACGTTGTCACGTCAATAACTTTTATCTTTTTCTTTGTGTGCCGCCAAATTTTGAAATCATTAAATATGTGCCTTAACAAAAAAAAGGTTGAGAATCACTGCCCTAGATGAATAAAATAGAGAATATACTTTTCGAAAAGAGCCTTATTATCCTTAATCAGTTCGAGTACGGAACCCTAACATATAACCGATATGTTCTGGTACAGATTAGATACATGTTGTGCAAAGACAATAACTATTTAATACAAAACAAATGAGAGACAATACTGTTTACTTCTTCTTATTGTATTGGGAATTCACTTGTAAAGTACAACAGTGTAATCTTCATTAAGAGAGTGACCTGAGTAGAGTTGTATTGTATAGTTAGTGTCATAGTAACTTTTGTCTTTGAAACATGTCGGTGGTCACATTGGATTATTTGTTGGCGGCTATAATTTTTACAATGATTTTGGTAAGTCGTTTTTCTTTTTGGTGACTGTTACCTCAATCAAGCAATTCTCCGAACTCCACGTCCAAGCTTTGAACCTGATGTACAAACGTTGCAAAGTAGATGTTAAAATTGAAATTCTCCTAAGACATTTTGTCGTATTGAACTGACTCGAACTGAAGGTGGTTGATAGACGCGATGTTAATAAGATGCAATTTTTTCAACAATCTACATACTGGTGTTGTGTTTATGAGATATAAAATCGCTTCATTTTTTTTACACCTTTTTAACCCTTTGAAATCCCTAGGCTGTAGTCGTTGTAAAATATAATTTGATAAATAACCCGAAGCATGAAGCTTTCTTTAAAGGAGAATGCCAGACAATGTATAGGACTTTAACCCACTTATAAAAACATATTGTACAATAATATATTATGCATCATTTTATTGCATTTTTTTACTATTTATTATAAATTAAATTTATAAGCTTTAGAACTCAGAGTATTTATTCGACACGAGCCTCACGTTGGTTATCGTCCATTTCCGTATTGTTGTTCCATATAGCTGACACACTAACATGACAGTCGAAAAGCTAAATACATTTTTAAACAGGCGTAACGACTCTGGATACTAGCCTTGTAGAGCTTACTTTTGATGAAAATACAATAAAAACGATTTAAAAAGCTAGAACTCAGTGCAACAATAAAGATTTAAAAATGTGTAAAGAGTGTAAATTAAAAGGAAATACTTAGTTTAAATACTTTTTTTAACAGAATTTTATTCCGAGGTCCAACAGTAAAAATGGCTTATTGAAAAACATTTATATAATCATAGGATATTTTTAGTATATTTACAATTTGTGTTCTTTCTGGGTTAGGATCTGGCATTCTCCTTTAATTTCTTTTAAATTTCTTACAGAATGATACGTTTGATAATAATGAAAATTATTCTTTATTTAAACCTTGTTGCTTTTGTGCGGCTCAATAATTAAACACTACTACCCTCCCTACAATATGCCGATAAGCTATAAACACTTATTTATAGTTATATACCTATAACCTTCGTTCGGTCCTTAAATAAAATGATGAAAGCTCAGTGTCTGCACTCTGTAACAAAAATATAAATAAAAAAAAAAAGTTGAGAGGTGTCAAGGAACACCCGGATGGAACGAAGTTCCTTTCGATTAATTAGTGAAGGAATTGTAATAAAATTTTATTTTTTTTAAGTAATAATAATATTTGTTGTTGTAAACCTAAACACCAGAGGGCGCCACGAGAGCGCGAGACAGCAAACAGCGCGGGCGCCCCCCGCCGCTCACGCGACACACATCAAAGGCGGCGGCAAGATCCTTTGATCAAAAAGTGTCGTGACAACTTTTCGTACGAATTTTTTCCGTCTAGCCCCCTTTCACAACGCGCGATAAGGAACTTCGTTCCAAAATTACTTAAAATTGAAATGGAATAAGAAACAGAAAGTAATAAAACACAAAGACCCATTGATTGTTTTAAGAAAAGGGGTATTATATACTCTATATCGTATTTTCTTTCAGAGAGCAAATGCAGAATCAAGAGAAGAAGATGAAGCAAGCAACCATCAATTCTCACCATCTACAGTATATCTGCAAGATGTATACACAAACAAATTAAAAAAAATAACAGTAAACAAAGAAAACAGCCCTCCGAATGAAGAAGAAGTGCCAAGTACCAATATACCGACACACTTGGTAGAATTTCATCCCAGAGTGTTAAAAATATCCAGAATTACCGCCCCACCAAGAGTTGTACTCAACTCATCTTATATAAAGTCCACTACATCAACTGAAAATCCTCCTTACACAGATGACCCTGAAGAGCCTATGAAAGTTATACCAATACAGGACCAGCCGCGTGGTGTGTTAGATATACTCTTTCCTGCGACGAGAGTCAAAACTTTTAAAACTGTTTTTGATTCTGTTAAACGACTGTTATCCTATACATTCCGACGTTAATGATGTTTTATTCATTTCTGACAATTATTTTAATTAGGCATTAATAAAGCAATTTTGTTTTTTTTATTTTATATTTTTAATTTTATATTTTAAGCTATTGTGTAGCTTTTATCGCGGGCCTTGAGAATATTCCGTATGACGTCGGTAGGTAAACATAAGTTGATAAAAAATGCTATGCCATAGCTTTACCGCGGCAGTCTCCGAGTGCCACACGTCTTTTTTTTTATTTTATATTTTTAATTGCTCTCCTACATTGTTTTGAAGGTCACCGTACCGCAGTGGTTGCGCGTTGGATTATAAGACGGAGGTCTTGGGTTCGTTTCCCGGCATGGCTAATTTAGATTTTCTGAATTGGTCCAGGTCTAGCTGGTGGGAGGCCTTGGCCGTGGCTAGTTACCTTTCTACCAAAAAAGACGTACAGCCAAGCGATTTAGCGTTCCGGCACGATGTCGTGTAGAAACCGAAGGTGTGTGGACACTATCTTACTTCTAACAAGTTAGCCCACTTCCATTTTTGATTACATCATCACTTATCATCAGGTGTGATTGCAGTCAAGGGCCAACTTGTCATGAATAAATAAAAATCATCAGCAAAATTACCAACAAGGAACGAGACATTAATTGAAGTTCAAAGAAAATTAAGATAAGAATAATAATAATTTTAATTTATGCCAAAAAGCAGTTAAACGCTCCACATTTGGCGTGGCTCCAGCGAATTAATTGGAGCACCCTGTACTTGGGGTCACCCAGCCGTCATTATAATTGGGCCAATCAACGGAACTCACGTATGCACTTTTGATAAGGATGGTCATATTTGTATCATCATCATTATCAGCCTATTAACGGCCTCACAGGCTAGGCCTTCCTTATAGGAGAATATGGAGCCTAGACCCACCACACTGCGCCAATAAAGCTTGACCGCTTTAGGATGGAGGTTTTATTTTTGTTGTTTATTTGACTATTAACTGATAATAATCCAGACCGAAGACTGACTGCTCTCCGAGAAGCGACTATAACATTTTGACGGCCTCTGTGGGGCAGCGGTGGATTTATAAGACAGAGGTCTTGGGTTCGATTCCCGGCGGAGCAGATTTTTCTTAATTTGTCTTGGTTTGTCTAGTGGGGGGAGGCTTTCACCGTGGCTAGCTACTACCCTACCAACAAAGACGTACCGCCAAGCGATTTAGCGTTCCGGTAAGATGTCGTGTAAGAAAACCGAGAGGGGTGTGGATTTCATCCTACTCCTAACAAGTTAGCCCGCTTCCATCTTGCATCATCACTTAACATCAGGTGTGATAGCAGTCAAACGCCTACTTGATAATTTCATAATTTACCAATGATTCAGACACAGATTTTGAATACTGAACTTTGAAAACCGAAGCAACATAGGTCACCAATAGGCAATGTAAAAAAAAGACAATGATTACTATTGAATTTCGATTTAAATCAAACACTAAGTCGATTTGCACTGAATCAAGTAAGTACCTACAATATCCAGTTCCATGTTATATCAAGACAAGAATAAGCAAATTCATGCAACACTACAATTAAATGACTAACAATCGGACAAGTGCCCCGCAGCTCTTCACAAACTCTACTACTACCGAGTACCTACACGTGTTGTAGATGTCATGTAAAATGAACACTAGTTCTATAATAAATAAATAAATATTATAGGACAATTACACACATCGCTATACAGCCCCAAAGTAAGCGTACTCGTAAGTAGCTTGTGTTATGGGTGCTATGATAACTGATGAATATTTTTATATATATTATACGCAATTACGCATAATATATAGATAAACACCCAGACACTAGAAAACATCCACGCTCATCACACAAACATTTTCCAGATGTGGGTATCGAACCCACAGCCTAGGATGCAGACGCAGGGTCACTACCCACTGCGCCACTCGGCCGTCAATGATCTAGTAAGTCGTAGTACAGTAGTTGCTTGTATCGAAATAATTACAATGATAAAAGAGGTTATTAATTTTAAACAAAATAAAACAATAAGCTCGGCTTGGAGGACAGCTTCCAGCCGTTCACACTTCTGCATTTCTGCTACGCCAGATATTGAACCCAATGATATACTTTACTTGTTTTTTCTTCTTTCGGTTTGAAAATTTAAACCGGAAGTGCGTATTATAAACAATTTTGTGTCTAAAAACATTTTAGTTTCTACAATACCATCAAAAATATGCATTGTTATGGTGTTTATCACAATTTGCACCCACTTCCTACTTCCGATTGACCTAAGTACCAATTGGAAGTAGCTAAGAAAACTAATCAGACTTTTCCCTGTAAGGATATGTCATCATATCGGAGATCAGCCAAACCGTTTGAGAGTTATATGGGAACGTATAAATAGTGCAGACGGATAGACAGACAGACAAACCCACAAACAAAAAATCAAAGCATTCCGCAGAAATGCAAAAATTAATCCCATCCGAACCGAATCAACTACCCTACAGGAGTTCCAGTTCCTCGATATACTCGTAGCAAAGCTACGCTAAGCGAATTCATGCAACGCTACAATTAAATGACTAACAATCGGACAAGAGCTCTTCACAAACTCTACTAGTACCGAGTCTACCTACACATGTTATAGCTGTCATGTAAAATGAACATTAGATTTATAATCTAGTATGGCTCAATATGGCGGTATATTCAATATTATTACTAGCTTATAAACAAAGTCGCCCATATATAAAAAGCAGCGCAACAATTAAAATGATTAAAAAATTTATTGAATTTAACAGCTCTAACAGAAGACAACTATTATAAGTGTCATGTAAAATGAACACTAAATCATACTGCTGCTATATTCTACATCATCATTATCTTTATTATAATCATGACTGTCGACCACTTTTTGCAGGAACTTTCAAACATCTTCCAAGAAAATATAGTCATTATTGGTAAAGTATAGTCAAGGTAAGTGGGTTGATCAACACAGCATTAGACTTTTCCACATTTGGGTACATTATATAATATAATACTATTTTTGCAGATATAGCTATATATATATATAGCCCGTCAACCCGCACTGAAAGTAGCGTGGTAGGTATACGCTCCATATCCTACATTCCCTCTCCTATAAGGAGACCTGGTCGTGAGCCGTTAAATTGGCAGGTTGCTAAACTTTTATAATATATTATTTTAATCTTATCTTGGTCAGTATTCCTTTTGCGTGCCTCAGACTATACAACATGTGCGAACGTGCTTCTAGTCGATTGTTGCTAATTGCTTGCAACTCACAAGTGGTTCCTACTCGAAAACCGAGGGACAGCCATTTTTTGACAAATTATTCTCTTGGTTTAAAGCCAACGGTACGTTGTTATCAATAATGTAACATTTTTAATTTTCAAACCCTCGACGTTTGACGTAGCTGTCCGTCCGCGTGTTTGTATTTGCCATCGTAGCTGTTAAACGAGGGGCCGATTTGAATAGATTATTTATTGTAGATAGGTCTACATACGATAGGAATAGATACGAGTACTGAAGCGATAGAGATCTAATAATCCAAAGATAATGGTGTTTTCTATTATGATGGATAGAAATTCTGAAAGAAACATCGAGCTGAAATTATAAATAGGAATTGGAGAAATTCCAAAAAAAAAATCAGAATCGGCAAACGTTGTTTTGCATTAAAAATTAAAAAAAAAATAGATGAAAATTATATAGTAGCCGATTCTCAGACATGCTGAAAACGCATACAAAATTTGGTAAAAATCAGTAAAGCCGTTTCGGAGGAGTACGGTAACATTGTGACAGGGAAATTTTATATATTATATTTTTTCGAAATTTGACAAAAAAATCTCCATTAATTCGGTATCCTAAAAAATATACTAGTGTCAACTTGACAACAATAATAATCCTAATAACTTGTATAGTTATTAGGATATGTTAGCTTAGGATCCTTATTGTATTCTTTCTCAATAAAAAAAAACTTGGTAATACCTCTACTAATTCCCGTGAAAAAGGACAAATAGATAGAGAATCTCTAAAAAACACGTGGGCAACATAAAACCTTTTTGAAGTCGGTTAAAAAATAATACCCACTCATCATAACAATTGTGATTTTCCATTAAAACCTCGAAATAAGCTCAAAATTATTTCCATTCGCAAGTTGAAGCCACACGTTGAATGTTTTAATGAAATTTCTGGCACTTTTGAACTAGTAGCACTTGTTCCAGATGAAATTATATATGTATAGTATAATTTAACTTGTGCAGAATGTATTATACGAACAGATACCAAATATTGTTGCTTAAGTACCAAAAAATATAAAGTGCTAATTTGAAAAAGGCTTTAATATAAAAAACAAAACTAAAAAATTGGTTGTCTGTAAAGTCGGTTTACTGACGATAGTTGAACGACAGTTAAAAAATACTATTGTACAATTAAAATTTTAATTTAATATACTTTATAAATATTAATTTAAATTAATAAAATAATTGTTTAACTATAAATTATATTTTAAATTTAAAAAATATATTTATTTAAAATTAATTTTTAATAATTATATTTAATAGACGGAACAACAATCCGAACGCATAAGCGTGCTTCCCTGTAGTACGCTCTCACTTTAAGCTTACATGGAACGCTAAAGGAGTAACCATATTATGTTTTTTCGTGTTCAGCCATTATTCGAATTATAAAACGTTTTCACGTCCAAATTTAAATAAAGTATCGACATTAAAATAAGTTTGCACAAAAATTAAATATAAAATATCGATAGTTTTTAACAAGTGTCAAAGGAAGAATACTTTTTTGAATTGCAATATAAACGTCACAACTTAAATATGAGTGCATCCATAAACATACTATATTCAATAGAACTTTGATTACACATTGTGCTTAATGTCCTTAAAAATGGTATTGAGGTTTTTAATATAATTTTTTTCTAAACTGAATAATTTGCGCGAAAGATACTTCCAAAGTGGTAAAATGTGTGTCCCCCTGTAACTTCTAAAATAAGAGAATATTTTTTTAGACACAACTACTACTTGGTTTTAACAACGTAGTTTTTGTTGCAAGGGACATTTTTTTGTTAAAAACAAAATGAAATATCAATCAAAATAATATAAAGTTTATAACTTATATGGTATAAGAAAGTCAAGAGCAAAAACTATACTATAGTACTGTATAGAACTATTGGGACATAATTTGACAGCACGGAAAATATCCCAACAGTTCTATATAACTATGGTATGGGGTACTACTGGGATGCACCCACTAATAATTTCTCGCAAAAACTACCTGCTGAATGGATTTTGTTAACAACTTCACAATATACACTACATATCAGACTAACAACACATAGTCACATTTTATCCGGAATTTCCAAAGGGAAAGAGAATACGCGCGTGAAACTGCGGGCATCCACTAGTAATTAATAATTAAGTAAAGAAAGAAAGAAAGAAAGAAAGAAAGAAAATATATTTATTCAAATTTAAGTATTACAGGCAGTACAGTACAGGCAATGCAATACAAAGGTAATATTTCACACACCTATGGTAGTCGCACCATACTCCTGTCTGTAAACTTAAATAGAAAAATTTTTTAACAAAAAATAGAACCGACTCAAAACGCACTAAAAAGTAAAAAATAATTGTGTCATTTAGTTGCTTTAATTTACTTAAGCATATTTATGAAGTCGGTGCCAGCCAAGGCTTCTACTTTAAGGATGTTACCTAGAACCCACAAACTGCTTTACTACGTAAAATAAATGTTCCTTAAACTTGGCTGGCAAAAATTTTTATTTCTTACTTTTTAGTGATTTATCACCACGTAACGTACTCGTACTATACTGCCATAGTATATACGGCACTAGTAGCCAAAAAGCTACCGATAACGAGACAAAAACTGAAATCGCTGTAAGCGTGCCTCCAAAATACGAAGAGTTCCTTTAATTTCCCCAGGATATCATCATCGATCCTAACATGGTGATAATGGACCATAGGAAGTATGCCCTTTAATAAAAAAAGAATTATCAAAATCGGACAACTCTGTAAAAAGTTATGCGTGGTCATACATATAAAAAAAAAATATATATACGTGTCGAATTGAGAACCTCCTAAGTTTTTTTTTCGTCGGTTAAAAAGGTGTACGGCTCAGCATAATGCCGCTAATTGTGGCAAGCACAATACACGGCGCTGATTTTCAGCCGAGACCTACGTGACGTCACAGATATTAAAAACTAAATCTAATACAAAGTACCTACTTTAATAATATGCAAATACGTGTAACCTAATAAATTATTTATTGATTAACCTAAGAACAAGAAAAATCATAATAATACTTAAAATAATAAAACTAAAAATAGATACGCTTAATTATACTAAAGCCAAACTCGATTGAGAATGCTTGTCAAAAAACAAATTTCAAATGAAGGTAAAAAATGCCACACATTTTATGCCTAATAAATTTAAAATTACGCTTTGTTATTTTAAAAAAATCATATTTAAAAGATACAGAATATAATAATGTTTGTTGACAAGCATTCACAATCGAGTTGGGCCTTAGTATAGTAAGTTGAGTGCAAGTAAAATGTATATACATAGTAAAATTAGTAATATATATTTTGTAAGTACTTGTTCCATCCAACACAATCACAAACCATTTTCAAGATACAAATTAAAAACCTAAATAAAGCAATCACAAGTCTTTAAGCAAATATTTCATGTTCAACATTTGAATAACTATATGATGATAAAAGTATAATTTCAAAAGTTGATTTGAAAAGTCGATCATTATAGACGAGAAGTCCAATAACAATGAAATAAAATTCCCAAATCGCAGTGACACAAGAACCTCAGTCAGCAGTCGTCGGAACATCGGCAATGTAATTTTTTTCTCCCGTTCGTTTTATTCAAATGAAGTTAAAAAACGCTGAGTCGGCGCGAGGGTGATAATTTTATATTCAAAGCTATCTGCCGAGAGCTTAACTCAGGAATTTAATAATTATCGCCAAATGAACGCAAAATAATAAAAATCCATTCATTTGCGAAAACTGGTCGAGTGCGAGTCATATTTCTAAGGGGTGGTTCCGTCTAACATGTTTTCGTTTGTCGGTAGCCAAATGTTCCTGTAAACTATTTTAATACTTACGATTAATATCATGTTTGATGTGCTTAACTTGACTATATTTTAGTAAACACGTTGTAATTTTATTCCTTTCACGTGGATATATTTAAGTCAAGCACCTTATAGGCCATGTTATTAAGTGATACTCAAAGCTGTCAGACCTTAACTCAAGAATTAAATAATTATCGCCAGATTAATGCAAAATTATATTCTGTTTCGAAACCTAAAATCATAATCACGATGAAATGGTTTCATATAATAAACGTGTTCTGGTCCCACTTGTACAGGTTTCCTATAAACTATTTTAAAATTCACAAGTAGGTTTCACTTTTGGTGTCATGATGTCATAAAATCTCTTATTACCTTTACCTTCAATGGCTATGGAAAAACGCTATGCAGTAGACAGTCATTACTATTACATACTATTTTAATGACAACAGAGAGGCCGCTTTCCTTTTATGACAGGAGATTTGGAATATATCATGTATTCGTCATCCTGTTAAGCAGGTATATCTATGTTAAAGTAAATACAATTTAAAATAAACTAACTAAAAATGACTAAGTGGTTAGTTTATACCCAGTAGAAGTGGGTGCGAGAGGTATACCAGCGAAAACACCCTATAACCTGCTAAAAGACCTTGGCCTTACTAGAAGTGCAGTAAGCTCCATATTAGGATCACAAGTCTCGGGCTCTGTTCGGAGTTTTTCTCTCAGTCACGCGATTGACCCGACACCCGCACGGTATGAATGCTAAGATATTCGTCTCTCCCTCTTTTATACGGAACCCTAAAAACTTCGGCATTGTTGCAACTACTTTTAATAATGATGGCTACCCTCGAAAATCAATGGATTTTCATTTTGTCTATATACATTTTCTGTACTATGGTAAAACGCTATGAATTTACACTTAAATTTTATTTATTTGTATGGATATAGATTCAAAATTAAAAATAATAATCCATAAGCATTAATGATACAGATTAATCAGCGGGCAACGGGCTTTAAAGTCAACCCTAAAAATTACGGTCCGGAATACCGGTCGGATTAAAACGTTGAAAACTTTAAAGGGTTAACATGAAAATGAAATTTACACCGAACAAATCTGTTCGATTTAATTATCACTAATAGGATAAAGCTGGTGGCGCGGAAAGCGGCTGAAAGCAAAGTTCTTGCGGAAAAGTTAACTTTTACTAAAGTCGGGAAATGTAACAAAAGAAAATATTTTTTGAAAACGCACCTACCTACCACTTGTTCGGATAAGTGGGAATATAATTTTTAACCGACGAAAAAAAACGGAGGAGGTTCTCAATTCGACACGTATATTTTTTTTTTCTTTTTTTTTATATGTATGACCACGCATAACTTTTTACAGAGTTGTTCGATTTTGATAATTCTTTTTTTATTAGAAAGGGCATACTTCCAAGGTGGTCCCATTGTCATTTTAGGATTGGATGATGATATCCTGGGGAAATTGAAGGAACTCTTCAAATTTTGAGGGCACGCTTACAGCGATTTCGGTTTTTGTCTCGATATCGGTAGCTTTTTGGCTACCAGTGCCGTATAATATACTATGACCGTATAGTACGAGTACGTTGCGTGGCGATAAGTCACTAAAAAGTAAGAAATAAAATTTTTTAACATAAAATAGAGCCGACTCAAATCGCACTAAAAAGTAAAAAATAAATGTGTCAATTAGTTGCTTTAATTTACTTAAGCATATCTAGGAGTCGGTGCCAGCTAAAGTTTCTACTTTAAGGACGTTACCTAGAACCCGCAAACTGCTTTACTACGTAAAATAAATGTTCCTTAAACTTGGCTGGCACCGACTTCATAGATATGCTTAAGTAAATTAAAGCAACTAATTGACACAGTTATTTTTTACTTTTTAGTGCGTTTTGAGTCGGTTCTATTTTTTGCTAATTTTTTTTTAATTCTACACGTTCGTCTGATGCGCCATGGGAATGGTCTCCATATTGGCCTTGACCACTCTGTCACCTTTTTATTTTCTCCTACTCCGCCGGCTGAAATACGACATGCGATAGATGGGAATTTTGAGTGATGGAAAAGTTTCATTAAAAAAAATATTTTAGGTACAATTTTTTTATAATCTAAAAAATGTGACATGCTTTTCAATAAACCGAAAGTGGTGTAGATTTCATCGTACACCGAACAAGTACCTAAGCCCGCTTCCATCTTAGATTGCATCATCACTTATCATAAGGTGTGATGGCAGTCAAAGGCTTACTGTAGTACTTAAGGTGTAATGATAAAAAAAATACGGGCTATTGAATGAATACGACAACGAATGAATATTCTAAATTTTTATTAAACTTAAAAAATAATACTTGAAAAAATTCAATAAAAAATTAAACAGACTTCAAAACGAAAAAAGTATAAAATAAATGCGTCATTTAGTTACTTTAATTATAAATAAATAAATAAATAAATATTATAAGACACACATCGCTATATAGCCCCAAAGTAAGCGTACTCGAAAGTAGCTTGTGTTATGGGTGCTAAGATAACTGATGAATATTTTTATATATATTATACATAAATACTTATAATATATAAATAAACACCCAGACACTGGAAAATATCCATGCTCATCACACAAACATTTTCCAGAGGTGGGAATCGAACCCACAGCCGAGCGAATACGAGTCGAATTGATAACCTCCTTTTTTTGAAGTCGGTTAATAAAAAACTTTAGGCTTACTTATCCTTATAACTATACAAATAATGCTTACATGGAATGGTGACATTGTACTGGCTGCATTCGATTCCCGGCCTTATTTCCTTTTCTTTCCCCCGTTCCCATTTTAGATTGCACCTAGTATTATAAGGTGATATTACAATCAAGAACTAACTAACTAACTTGTAGTAAATAAAATAATTCGAATAACATGAGCTTTTTTCGGTAGTCGGTTAAAAAGTGACCGTAAACCGAAATGTAGTTGGGGAAAATTGAATTATCAGTAATTCCAATTAATCCATAAGGTAATACGAATTAACTGTTCCATTATTGATAAATTTAATTAGAATGATTTTACGGAATGGATTTAGGCTAAAAGTTCATTTTTCTATCTTACGTGGAGTAGTTAATGATAGAGCTGACAAAGCCCGGCAACCCGTGTTAAAGCAGTGCGGTGGGCTTAAGCTGCATATACCCTCTTCTATAAATAAGGTGGTAGTGTAGTCGGTTGTTAATAGCCTGATTATGATGACAATGATGACATTAAAAATGTAGGCTACCATTGCCTAAAAAAAGAACCTATACTAAAGCCAAACTCGATTGAGAATGCTTGTCAACAAACAAATTTAAAATGAAGGTAGAAAATGCAACACATTTTGCCTAATAAATTTAAAATTCTATTTTGGTATTTTAAAAAATCTTATATAAATGATATTGAATATATTAATCAGTTTTAAGCTTACTAATCTAATTTATTGCCATGAATTCATTATTAACTAGTTGATTTAAAAAAAATAGGTGTAAATTGACTAGTGATTTCTACCTTCATTTTTAATTTGTTTGTTGACAAGCATTCTCAATCGAGTTTGGCTTTAGTATAGTTGTAAGAGCCCAGCCACGAAATAGGCCTTAAGCGACCAGCAGCGGCTAGGTCTCAGAATATCGGGGATATCCAGACAAAAATCAAACGTTTCTACGCACATTCTTGAATTCTCATTTATGGCTGGTGGGAGAACTCGGTCGTGCCTAGTTACTACCCGACCGACAAAGACGTACCGAAAAGCAGTCTGGCGTTCTTAGCGTGTTATTCTATGAGCGACTCTGCGTGGCTAGGCACTCAGTGTGCAATACAATACATATACTTACTAGCTATATATTACTATTAGATACTTATAATATTGACAGTATTATTGTATATAAGAGTCCCACTTAAAAAGAAACAAAAGAGCTTAAAAAGTGTTCATCTCGTGATATAACTAACCTAAGTAAACAACAAAAAAAGTAATTTGCGTGTAACGTTACAAATTCATCAGAGGCCCCGGCGAGATTCGAACTCGCGATCTCCTGTTTACTAGACAGGCGCTTTAACCAACTCAGCCACGGCGCCGATGACACTTCCGTGCAAAATAGCGAACACATGGCGGCCTCGTTGCGCGGTTATATGCGCAGTAGATTTAGAAGACGAAGGTCCTGGTTTCGTTTCCCGACTGAACCAATTACTACTACTATTTTCTTAATTGGTCCTGATCTCGACCGTAGCTAGTTAGCACCCTACCGACAAAGGCCAAGTGATTTAGCGTTCCGGTACGATATCCTGTAAAAACCGATGGGTTGTGGATTTCATCCTACTCCTAATACGTTAGCCAGCTTCCATCTTAGATTTCATCATCACTTATCATAAGGTGTGTGTGTAGTCAAGGTAACTTGTAAAAAAAACCTAACGCACACGTACCAGTCACTATCAATACAATGAATGACGGCCGAGTGGCGCAGTGGGTAGTGACCCTGCTTCTGCGTCCTAGGCTGTGGGTTCGATTCCCACATCTGGTAAATGTTTGTGTGATGAGCATGAATGTTTTCCAGTGTCTGGGTGTTTATCTATATATTATAAGTATTTATGTATAATATATTTAAAAATATATTATACATAAATAGCATCCATAACACAAGCTACTTACGTTACGGGTACGCTTACTTTGGGGCTATATAGCGATGTGTGTAATTGTCCTATAATATTTATTTATTTATTTATTTAATGAAACATTATCACCCGCCAACCCGTATCAGAGCAGCGTGGTGCGTCTACGCGCCACATCCCTTTTGCTACAACGGACCTGGCCCTGTAGTGGGCCGTTAATAGGCTGATAATGATGATGAAAGCTAAACGTTTTTCCGAAATCTCTCATTAACCCCCGACGCAAAAACGACGTGGTGTTATAAGTTTAACGTGTCTGTGTAAATGTGTATGTCTGTCTGTGGCATCGTAACTCCCAAACGGTTGATCCGATTTTAATGCGGTTTTTTTGTTTGAAAGGTATATCAGTCGAGAGTGTTCTTAGCTATGTTTGGGGGAAATCGGTTCAGGTTTTCAAGGTCATCAGGTCGTTTGTTAGGTGTGATAGAAATGTTACACGCTCAGTTTGCTGGAAAGCATGTGTGTGATCTGACATTTGAAACACTAATGTCTTCTGGAACCACTGAGCTGGTCTGATGATAAGGCTCGAAGGTAGGACACGTAACCCTGGTCTACCTTTTTAGTAAACCCATCGAGTTTGGGCTCGTTGAATTTGTCTTGACTGGTTCTTTTCATGTTTCTGATTGACGAAGACCTGATGCTGGAAATGGGATGTGGCATATGAAACCCTGGAATTCCGGAATGAAACGGATAAACCTATTTATATTTTTGCTGAAGAATGACCAAAGTTTAATCTATATACTTTGAACTATAATAATTCCTGTGTTTTAACAGATGCCACTGACAGACTTTCTCTATTTATGCGATTTTTATTTCTTTTTTTTTAATTAATTCATTTTTAAATCTTATCGACAATTTTGTTGCAAATTGTGTAACTTGTTTTAATGTAAATATCTTTTTACGTCGTGAAAAGGCTTGAATAGTAGAATAATACATTATGAAAATTTTAAAATCCAAGATGGCCACCACAAAAAAATGGTAAATTTGATTTTAGTCGGGGGTTTTTAAATTTTGAATTTTAGCTTTTATTAGTATTAGGCTTACGTTACAGCCTATTGACAGCCCACCACAGGGCAAGGCCTCCTTATAAACTATTAATTAACATTTAGAGTTATTAATTGGTCCACAGTGTCTAGGACACTTTGCGCCACTTGCTGAACGTGTTTTAAGCCGATTGCTCCAATTACCAAGCACTCGAGGCTCGAACGCTTGGCCATAGATTCAATAATTCCATTTCTGTCTTGGAATAAGAATAAAAAACGTTCTGTTTGGGTTTGCCAAAGTTGAATTATCATTTGATATAATAAATGATTTCCAATGCGTGTTGGCGGAGGTAGAATGTTTTTTTAATTAAAACAAACCTCAAACTGTTAAATTATGATTTACGATATTCTTTTTTTTTATCGATTACAAGTTGGCCCTTGGCCCTTGGCCAAATTAAGAAAAATCCCAATCTGCCCGACACCGGGAATCGAACCCAGGACCACAGTGGTCGTCAAGACCTTCGTCTTCATTTTTTCAAGTATTCGTCTTTATCGTAACCATTATCGGCCTATTAACGACCAGGCCAATCTCTTCTCCTAATAGGAGAGGAGATATGGTGATTATAAATCCACCGCGCTGCCTCCATGTGGGTCGACGAGCTCAGAGATCTTTTAATGTTTGATTTTTTAATAATTTTTATCATATTTAGGCCTGTGTGCACCAAGATTTCGTTTAACATAACCAACGGTTAACATAAGCTAAACGTAAAATTTACTGTTCACGACACCGGTTAAGGACGTAAGCTCGGTGAAGATAACCGCCCAGTTTACGTCCTTAACCGGCGTACGGGTTTATTATAAATAGTAAATTTATAGTAAAGTTATGTTAACCGTTGGTTATGATAAGCGAAATCTTGGTGCACACAGGTCTTAGATGACATTCTCGAAGTAATGAATAAACGGTACCGAGAAGGTCGGTCGGTGTATGAAGGAGGTTTTAGTCCGTATCGCACGAATACTTCGATGCAGTCGGACATAGTCATCCGGATAAACCGGATGTCATCCATGAGGATTTCCTCCTACAATAAAAAAAAAAAGGTCTTAGATGACAATGTCCGGGTGACGTTGATGACGGCTTAATATGCTTTCCGAGGCACGAGGGTATAGTACCATCAACTTCACTCCAGATTTACAATATTGACTGTTTTTTTTAAGAAAAAAATTTCTCAGTAATATAAACCCAGTACTTAAAAATAAAAATTCAACTACTGGACCAACCGTCATTTAATATTATAATACCTAACTAATATTAAAAGACCGTTGTACTAATATGTCACAACAACCTTTATGGGTAATATTTAACGCTGTTTTGGAATTTGTGGCAAATATTTGGAACACCATAAATATATTCGGCACCCGTATCAACGGAAATGTCAAGGTATAATACCTTGTTTTAGGTGTTTTTAATTTAGCACCTGGTGTCCTGTGTCCTTGTTATTTCTTTGCCCAGAATTGATTTATCATAAAAAAATTTTAACAAAAAATAAAAACGCCTTCAAAACGCACTACAAAGTAAAAATAACTACGTCATTTACTTACTTTAATTTACTTAATCACATCTATGAAGTCGGTGCCACCCGAGCTTTCTACTTTAAAGACGTTACCTAAACTTGGATTGGTTATTTTTTACTTTTTAGTGCGTTTTGAAGGCGTTTTTATTTTTTGTTAAATTTTTTTTATTTCATACTTTTTAGTGATTTATAAACAACGAACATACTAAAGAACCTACTCGAACTAAACCATAAGTACCAATATTCACTAGCTAGTTATAACATTCCGACATCCCTGCAAATGTGCCTATAAAGTTTGAAGAGTTTCCTTGAGTTTTCGTAGATCTCATTATCGGATCATGACTTAGTAAACATTAAACCAACTGGAAACTATAACCTTTCAAACTTCTTATTGAGACATAAAAATCGAGCAAAATCACAAGGTAGCTACTGTAAACCGTTAAAGAGCTCCCTCAGTTCTCCTTCGTTTTCATCGCCAGATCCTTAATAACAGTCACAACTCATCTAAATGTAAAGTTCTCATTGAGACAAATTAATCGAGCCCAAACACAAAGTAGCTACTGTAAACCGTTAAAGAGCTCCCTTAACTGTCCCTCGTCTTCATCTGCAGACCTTCAATGACAGTCGCAGTCCATCTAAATATAAATTTCTCATCGAGACAAATTAATCAAGCCCAAACACAAGGAAGCTACTGTAAACCGTTACGGAGCTCCCTCGTCACCAGACCCTTAATGACAGTCACAACCCGTCTAAATGTAAAGTTCTCTACAAGACAAATTAATCGAGCCCAAACACAAGGTAACTGCAGTAAATCGTCAAGATTATCTTATATTTCACTCCAGACCTTCATCAAATTATAGTGCTTTTAAATACTTACCGGAAAAATTAACAAACGTACTTGTTGTCCCTACAATTTTTGAAAGTTCCCCTCGGTTTCTCCAGGATCCATCATTAGATCATGGTTTTCTTATCATGGTACTACCACCGGACTATCTACTTTCCAACAAAAAAAAAATTATCAAAATCGGTTCATAAACGACGAAGTTATGCGCGAACACACATAAAAAAAATATATATATACTGTCGAATTGAGAAACTCCTTTTTTTTGAAGTCGTGTAAAAATTGCGCTCTTATAAAATTTTAATGAAAATTAAGAAAAGATATCTCGGTCAAACTAGACAGCCTAACTAAAATTACGTAACCTAGTTTAAAGGCCCCGCGTAATACCTATGGAGATTAGACCTACCACGTTGGTTCAGAGCAAATTGGCGGGTCTAGGATTATAATTTTAAACTCTTATTAACGATCACTAAAATTAATAACAATGACCGGGACAACTTTACGTGCTCTATAATACACGGGGATGTAACACACAACTTAGGCCATGTGAAACAGAAGCTTAATAGTTAAACGACAAAGAGCAGCTTTGGACTATCCGGCAATTGGTCCAAGGTGACGTCATTAAAATACATAGAACATGTCAAGCCAAGGTCTTTTAGCAAGTAATAGAATGATTTTGGTGGTAGCCTGGTAGGTATACCTCACACACCTACTTTCACTGCACACCAACTAACTACATTCCACAATAGATATTGTGAGTGAGTCACTGCACACCAACTAACTACATACCACATATCCATCATGAGTGATTTCACAATGATGACACAGTAGTGAAAGTCACGAACCAAACATTTTTTATATTTCGAAAAAGCCATTTAAGTTTCCTAAATAAAAGAGCGCGAAAACGATCTCAAAGTAGATTGCTTCCACGTCGAACAGTTACTGCTGACTCATCGAATCTCCAACCCGCCTCTTTCATGTCCTCCGGAACGAACTGCCTCCGACCATGTGAGGAGACCCTCCCATAGAGTGTAGCCATTTTTAAAGAAAGACAGTATAATAAGTTACATCTTTTTATTACTTATGTATGTATGTATGTATATATGACCTACAGCCTAAACGGCTGAACGGATTTTGACATGTGAGGTGTGGTTGAATTTGTCAAAATTGTGATAGTGACATAAGCTTTATAAATTGGGGGATGTGTGTATTTTTTTCACTTATCTTGGCAATATGGGTACCAATTGAAAGGTCGTTGTTCATATCACTTTTTTAACAAAAAAGTGCAAAAAGTGTACTAAGTGTACCGTCTCATTTCTATATTAAAATTCTAAATACTTTATGGTACTGGTCCCTGTTTGCAGCACCATAAAGTATTTAGAATTTTATACAGATATAGTGATCCTTGTTTTTCTCTTTTCAGTTCATAACTTCTATGCAGTCGGGTTTTTTGTTTTTATAATAATAATTTTATTGCACCTACTGTTTATAAATCTTATAGTATATATCTCATTGATGATGGCTTCCGTAACGCAGCGGTATGCGCGGTGAATTTATTAATCAAGGTCCTGGATTCGATTCCTGGCTGGGCCGATTGATATATTCCTAACTTGCCAGTTCTATCGTTCATAACTATGCACGGCTGGCAACAGCCGTCACAACATGTCATCACATATCATCAAGTGTATTTACAGACAAATATTTTGGACGGCATTTACAAGGTTTGTAGAGAATAATAAGAAAAAGAAAATTATTGGATTTTTGGTGCAAGAAAACAAATCTCTTAGTTTTTCTTGAAAGGCAAGAAGTGGTTTTGCAATGGTATTTCCTCAACATGATTATTAATTTATACCTAACTACATTTTAACGTGACAACATCTAATAATTCGATAGAGCCGGCTGCACGCACGAAAAAACATGACTCATGCAGCGTTACCTCGCTTTGAGGCGTTCCATGTAAGGCAGGCGTTCGGCCTTTGCGTTCACATCCGTCTATTAAATATAATTATGAAATATATTAATTTTAAACTAAAAATTAATATTTTATAAATTAATATATTTATTATAAATTTATAAATTTAATATTATATATTATAGATATATAAAATATTTATAAAATCAAAATCAATTATTTTATTAATTTAAATTAATATTTATAAAAATATACTTAAATTAAAAATTTTAATAACCAATTAAATGCTACCATTCCATCAGTATTTTCTTAAGACATTGTCACGTTCAACTATCGTCAGTAAACCGACTTTACAGACAACCAATTTTTTTTAATTGGGTTTGGGGCAATCATAATAAAATTAACGGCGAATGCTATGAGACATGGGGTCAGAAGTTGAGAAAATTGAAACGTTTCAAGTGAAGTCTCAAAAGGGTTGGTAGTTTGTTTTAGAGCGGTGTAGTGTGCTTAAGTTATGATTTTCTTCGTCTTGCGTATCGACGTTGGGATAATATGGACTTTTTATAAATATTAATTTTTCGACTCTTCTTTGCAAACCATTCCTTTTAATTTGCATAAGTAAACACTATTACTCAATTCAATTCAACTCTTCTTTGTTGCTTTCATTTGTGCCAACTGGGCACAGCTTATCTCGCCAGAAACACTATTACATCTCCGACCAGAGTCATGGTAACTAGTTTGTCAGAGCTGAATTGTCAAGACTTAGCCATAGACAATCATCATCAAAACTAAACCTGTATACTTATATATATGACGGAGCCTGCGTCGTATATATACCTGTATGATAATTAGTTCATAATAATCTCCTCCTCTAGTCGTTTCCTCATTGATGAGGGTCGTGACCACCTTCATCTTTGATCTTATTAGAGTTCATAATAATATCAGATAATCATTTAATATATGAATTAGTTTCAGAAACGCAGCAGTGCGTAAATATTGAGTGTTCCTTCTTTCCGAGAAATTCTCAGTAGCAGCCTGGAGTTTGGAAGTAGGTGGTGTTACAAGAACGAGTTACATTGTTGGTTTCAGTCATTGTCATTAATTAACACTTAAGAATGATGAATTATAGGGTCAAACATTATCACCCTAAGACTGCTAACCTATCGGAGCAAACCCACATCCTGTTTTATAAAGACATGGGATGACCTTGCAGTCATCATCATCATCATCATTAGCAGCCAATGGACGTCCACAGCTGGACATAAACCTTTCTTAGGGACTCCCAAACACAACGTGGCCAGCGGCTTCTTGCCACTCGTTTAATGTCGTCAGTCCACCTAGTAGGGGGTCGACCAACACTACGCTTGCCGGTGCAGGGTTATGTCTAGCACCTTCCAATATCCGGCCTCCGACGTACATCAGCTGTAACAATAACCGTGCAGTATTCAACCAAAAATAGACCGATATTTATAATGACTAAAATATCTAAAGGTAATATCCACATTAAGTCTGTCTAGAATTTATTAAGTTGTAGTATAGTTGAATCAAAGTTAAATAAAGTTCCTCCGCATGCATTCGCGACTAATGAGGTATGTTCCGAGCGGACGCGTACACTTTGAGCGGAATCTAGTTAAACACACTTCGCGACTCGCAGCGAGTTTGTTCCACGAAAGAATTAATGCGCTTTCCGTCTTTGTGCGTCTAGCTTGTCATTTAAATAGGTTGTCAGACAAGTTACGACAATATTTAAAGTATAAGTACTTGCAGTTCTAAGAATGAAGCAGATAATCATAAAAAATTATGGTTTTACCAAAAAAACAAGCAAGACATTTTGAAAATACAGATAAAAATGATACACCGTCAGCTGGCACGAATCGCCATATTGGTATTGGCTGCTCTGCCGATCGCCTTACACTTTCCCCTATTCTGCAGTGAAGTTATGGACGAAAAGGCTTGAGGCGATAGATAAAACTTGCACAATAAAATAGTGAATCTTAGGCGGAAATTCATCACCTCATAACAGACCAGATCACAGCAATACTTCATCAGATGCGTTGTAGCTCTTCCCCATTTTCCAGCTAACTATTTAATTTATTAAAATTTATTTTTCACTATCTTCCTCAGACTTAATTTTCCCGATTGTTTCCTCCACGCACATATATTGGATTCAATTTCCCGTTACAGCATTTCTAAAAATTTCAAAATGTATGGGGTTATTGAAGAGAAAGACAGATAAGAGAGGGAAATAAAAAAAATATCAAATGCCCTGGAGTTGTTGTTGAACTGTTTTTCGGTGGCGGTAACCATTTAACCGGTAACCTGTATCTATCTACAGGTAACCGGCAAGCTCGTTTGCCCGCAATTATGGCGATAGAAAAGAATTAAAATTAAGCATCAAAATATATTAAAACAAATCCTGTGAAACGGAGCGTCTACATTTTGAGCGCAAACAGTAATTTTAATATTCTCGTATTCAGTGTAAATGACATTAAAAATATCGCTACATAAAAACAAAATACGTTGGCAGTTATATGAAACAAAATTAAGTACAAAAAAATCTCTTTGTACGGACGGCCAGGCTGCGTTTTTCATCCTACCCGCTTTGTGTAAAATGCAAATGGTGAAATATAGACAAGTGGCGCCCTCTTATGTGTAAAGAATGGAGTTTATTACATTTTTATGTATTATAATATTTTATTTCATGTTAACCATTGTGGGCTTATTGGTACAAAGAACATATTTAGGTAATATTCATATAAGTGTTGCTGCATGGAAATGTTTTGGTGTGATTAATTATTCCACTTGTCTCTTCATTAGCAAAGAAAAATATCTATTATTAGATGACGCCTGCGGTTCTATCCGCGTAGTTCTCGTTTCGTGGGAATTTCGGTATAAAATGTGCTATTCTGAAATGTAAGCTATACTATTATAAAGTTTCATCAAACTCTACTCAGTATTTTTTGCGTGAAAGAGTAACAAACATCCATCCATCCATACATATAAACTTTCACCTCTATGTAAGGATAGTTAAAGTAAGTAGACTTGTCACTATTTTCTAAGCTACTTACTTATTTAAGTTGCTAGTGGACGACTGAATTTTGACATTTTAATTACCTAATCTTATTTCTAAGTTTGTAAATATTTGCACGCCTAGTCCTTGGCAAAACATGTTTGGATCTTTTTAATAGAATTGCATTACTTTTGTAACCCTTGTTTAGCAAATAAATAAATGATTATGATTATGCATTTTCCAGACCACGAGGAAAAGAGCTAAGCCATTCCGCAGAAATGCAATAATTATAATTAGCCTGTTTGACTCAACAGTCAGATAGACAAAGAGACAAAAAGACTTCGAAAAGAATATATTTTTTGTTGTCATATGCGTTTAGTGAAAAGCTATTAATGTGAAATTTCAAACAGACATATCAATTTTATTTATATGCTCCTATACCTATAGATAGTTGAAATAAACTTATCACTAGGTAAGTATTTCTCAAGCCTATAACAAAAACGACAATCAAATGAAACTCTGGAATCATTACAGCGTGGAAATCTCATTCAGCATTCGGGTTAGACATCGGCATAATTTTTTTGAGTCGTTTTTATTAAAATGAAGTTAAACGCGCCGAGTCAGGAGGAAAGCGATAATTTTATATTCAGAGCTATCTGCGGGCGCTGGCGCTGGGAACTTTTGTAGCGATAACTTTTCAAACGAAACCTCTTTCTACGAGATAACTTTATAAAATACCAGATGTTTTCACCTTATAATTTCATCATCATTATCAGCCTATTAATGGTCCACTACAAGGCCAGGCCTTCCTCCATATAGGAGAGGGGATATGGAGCGTACACCCACCACGCTGCTCTAATGCGGATTGGCGGGCTTAGAGTGATAATGTTTCATTTATTAACGATCACTATCAGATGTTGATGATAGTGACTGGGACCGACGGCTTAACGTGCTCTCCGAGGCACGGGTTGTAACACCACCAACTCCCAGACTCCAAGCTTGGAACGTACTGAACATTTCATAGTAGAATGAAAAAGCTCAGAAATATTCCGTGACCCGACCCAGGAATCGAACCCAGGACCTCGTGATCGGAGCCACATAGGCTAACCACAACACCAACGAAGCAGTACCTAATAATTTACTTATTCATAAATAAAAATTTTGATCTCGTTCGTCCAGCGGTTAGTTCATTTGGCTTCGGATTTCGAAGTCCACGATACGAATCTTGTATTATACCAGATTGATCACTCAAGACGCAGGCGTGACTTAAATGTACCTAACAGCGGCGACTGGACGAGTTATCTTCTCTTTCATCCAAGAAGTTCTCTTTTTTAGCCCAGAGTTGAGTTGGTGGTGATACTCCCCCGAGACTCGCAGAGCTCGTTAATCCATCGGTCCCGGTCATAATTAACATCCGTTACAAAATCGCTGCATCGTTACAAAGACCAAAAACTCTGACCCTGAATCTGCCATTGTTTAAATATAATCATACTTTACATTTAAATATTTGACGATTAATGACATGTGACGATAAAATAAGGTTTATACTAACGTAATTTGTTTATTATAAAAAAAGGAAATATATAGCTTAATTTTAATACATTTTTTGCACACCATGTATGTCGTAGGATGTGATTGGACTTAGTTTTGTAATTTGACTTTAAGATCGACACTGTAACCACATTCTTGCAAATAAAAGATTATTTGCAAATAAAAGATATTTATTACTTACACGCATTACATCAACGTGGTTAAAAAGCTCACTATTATATGCTCTCCTCCTCGAGTCGTTCTCCTCATTGATGAGGGTCGTGACCACCTCCATATTTGATTCTATTTGAGATGTGACGCCACTTTTCTCTGTCCTCTGCTGTCCGAAGAGCATCGTAGACCGTGGTGTGGAGTGTGGTGCGGATCTGATCAGACCAATGCATAGGGCTGCGGCCACGCTGCCGTTTTCCTTCCACTTTGCCAGTAACTATTAGTTTCTCGAGATTATCTCCATGTTTCCTGGCAATATGTCCAGGATTCGCTTCAGGCAAATGATTATATGCAAGATTTACTTTATCTATAAGGCCGTATAGATAAAGTAAGAAATCAAACTCAAGTCGTTTGAGTCACTGTCTTCCATTTTTCACACTACGCCACCGGGATTGCATTTTGGAAAGGGTCAGATTAAAATGTTGGAAACTTAAAGGGTTAAACGCGAAAATGAAATTTAAACCGCCGAATGCGGAATCGTTCGGTTTAATTATCACTAATGGGATAAAACGGAGCAATGGCGCGGAAAGCGTCTGAAATCAAAGTTCTGATGTGTATGTTGGTAATACCTATACTTTTATAACATTATCTGTGGAAGTGAAACATTTTACAACATCCAGGCAGCTTAAAGGAATATTATCAATACATTTCGGGCAGTACTCTTGGCTTTGGACGTACCTATATAGTTATAAGATGTAAAAAAGTGTTAAACTGAAGCACCGATGTGACGTGACGTCATCCACGTTATTGTTTTTTTCTATTTATCATTAAATCTTATGTTGATGAAACGAAGTCTTGATATTGCTTCTTCTTACTTATAAACTACGTAAAAATCCTTTGACTAGAATGGGAAAATAGTACGTACGAAAAGACAGGCAAACAGACAAATTATTTTAACAATTTTTGTATTCTGCATTTTTTTATTTTTAATCTAATTCTTATAATTTTGTTTACACAAGCACTATGTTATTCATTTCACAACAACATAAACTTCCTTTTAAGTCATTATATCTATTAATGATAATCACGTTAAAATCCATTGAATAGATTGAAGAATCTAAGCATTTAGATAACGGGAATCGACTTTGTTACGTATTGATGCAGTAAGTTACTTCAAAGGCACTCAAAGTCGGGAGCAAAAGGCGAGTATCTAAAACAACTGTATGATGTAATTTAAAATTCAGTCGACGTCGTCGGCCGAACGCGAGGAACCGTTAAATGAATGAACTTTTCTAACTTGAGGTCCCGCCGACTCGCCGATTTAATACCGACTTTGAGGCTCCAACGGTATGATGAACAGCGCCCTTACTTTTAATGACTTTTTGCTAATATTCAGAGCTTCGCTTTTGAGGCGAAAAAACTTTTTGTAAGTCGTGAATTTGAACGGTGATTAACAAAAAAATGTACTCGTCCCAAACGTTTATGTTGCGGGACTTGGGAGCCTTTACGGCGCTCTTCTCTTTATGTTTTGCAAAAGTAAAATATGCCGTGTGTTTTAATTAAATTTTTTTATGTATGATTTTTATCTACTTTATATATATATATATATATATATATATATATATATATATATATATATATATATATATATCGTACCAGAACACGGGATTGATTAGCGCTTTTAAAATTACTTCGAAAATTCTTTCTAGAAATTATTCTCATTAAACAATTTCAAATTTTCTGATGACGATAGATGGATTTCAGTTAAATCCGTGAGACCATCTAATCTTATTTTATTCAGTGTTCCGATCAAGTGCATATTTCCTTTGCTGTCGTAGATCATGCGCGTTGGTAAATAAATCTGCGTCACCTTCTAATCTTCGCCTAGTCTATGTTCCTATCATTTGCATATTACCAGCGCTGGACGACGTTTTTACGGACAAAGAGATTTCCATATTTAATTTCAGTGTACCTGCAGTGTAATTGCTAACATATTTTGTTTTTTAACCAGCTTTTCTTAGTCTTACTAGTTTATATGTATTCGCTTTTGATACATGCATAGTCGTATCTATACAACAGACTAGCTAAATATCTAACATCCTAAATTTTTTATCTTTATTTCATTTATTTATTTATTTAGCCATAGGATTAATAATCTAATTTTTTTTTATTGACTACAAGTTGGCCCTTGACTGCTATCACACCTGATGTTAAATGATGATGCAATCTAAGATGAAAGCGGGCTAACTTGTTAGGAGTTGGATGAAAATCCACACCCCTTTCGATTTCTACACGACGTCGTACCGGAACGCTAAATCGCTTAGCGGTACGTCTTTGTCGGTAGGGTGGTAACTAGCCGCGGCAAAAGGCTCCCACCAGCCAGACCAAGACAAATCTCAATCTGCCCCGCCGGGAATCGAACCCAGGACCTTCGTCTTATAAATCCACCGCGCATACCACTGCGCCACGGAGGTCGTCAAAAATTTACACCAATATTACACAAAAAAATCACTGTCTTGTTGTGGTTGATGATTTAACTAATGCAACCCCATCAGACCATGGTCTGAGTTAACAATTGAAAGTAAAAAATTAAGCACAAAATAAGTTTGCTCACTTGCCGTATATTTTGATTGCTGTATGAACTTACACATTTGTCTTGAAAAGCATTGTTACTCACAACACGAATTAGTCGATCACTAAGAACAAATTTTTCGATACTCCTACGAGAACTGGAACTATGTGGGTTAAGCCACTGTGCACAGCTCATCGTTTTAATGTACAATATTGCACTAACTACGTTTTTATTTGCAAAATATATCATTCATCATCTCATCAACCTATTAACGGCCTACAGTGTTGAAAAACTAATCATTACTGATAGCACTGAGGGGAAAAGGCCGAAGGGCCGCTCTCCAACACGATGGGCTGACCAACTGAAGGAAGACAACAAGATGAATTTCTTTACGATAGCGAAGATGGCTACCGATAGAAGCCGGTGGAAAAAATAGACCCGTTCGAGGTTGGGATGTTACCAGGACCACGATATTCAGTAATGAATGAACGACTGCAGAGAGAAACGGCCCACTACAGGGCCTAATAGGTAAGGGCCAGGCCCACCCACTTCCCTTCTTGTAGGAGATATGGAGCGTAAACCCAGCACGTTGATCCAATGCGGTTTGATGGACTTAGGATGATAATGTTTCTAATTCATTAACGATCACTATCAGATGTTGATGATAGTGATGGCCGACGACTTAACATGCTCTCCGAAGCACGCGGATGTAACTTTCCGACTACGGGCTTAAAATTTATTGAAAATTTCTTAGAAGGAAGAAAATCTGGGAATTATTTCACTACTCGACCACGATTAGAATCCTGACCTCGTGTACGAAGCCACCTATAAACCAGTGCAAATAGTTTTAAAAATATTAAAAAATAATAAAAAACGAGTTTTTATGGTTTCAAAAATTAAGCTAGCCACTGGACCAAACAGACAATGTACCTACCCTACCCTACAATTAACCATGACGTGTCATCGGCGCCGTGGCTTAGTTGGTTAAAGCGCCTGTCTAGTAAACAGGAGATCGCGAGTTCGAATCTCGCCGGGGCCTGAATTGTATTATTTTATTTAAATAAGTCATTTTCTAAATAAAAATAATTTTGGACTCTATATCGACTACTTTTAAAAAAATAAAAAAGCATTATTTATAGAAACATAAAATAAACAAAATCTATATTTGTTTAATATTGATGTCATGGACTAGGTAATTTATTAGGGTATTCCGTAGTTGATGAGGTTATAGTTGTGCGGAGCAACTGCCGTCTGATCTTTGCGACCCTATCATAATTGTGTCGCCAAACCTCGTTCGTTGTTCAGTGCGCAAGCGAGGTTTTTTTTATCAACTACAAGTTGGCCCTTGACTGCTATCATACCTGATGTTAAGTGATGATGATGCAGTCTAGGATGGAAGCGCGCTAACTTGTTAGGAGTGGGACGAAAATCCACTCCTAAAAATATAACCTTGAACGCTGAATTGCTTTGCGATACGTCTTTGTCGGTAGGGTGGTAACTAGCTACGGCGAAGTCCTCCCACCAGCCAGACCAAGACAAATTAAAAAAAATCTCAATCTGCCCCGCCGGGAATCGAACTCAGGACCTCCGTCTTATCCGCCGCGCATACCACTGCGCCACGGAGGTCGTCAAGGTTGAGTTTAGCCCATCGGGGTGTAACTGTGGCCTAATACACCTCAGGGTTTTTCTCATTAGTATTTAATTTATTGCATTTTTCATAATATTCAAAATATCATAAAAAGTAGCAACTTCGTTCGCGTGGACACCTTCCTACTCGTAACCCCCCTTCTAATTCTATGCATAGATTTTCATACCTAATCTTCCCAGAAGTTCCCACCTATTCTTCTCTTCCCCGTTGACTCAATGGTTCAGCAAATTAATTTTACAAAAATTAATTGTAGATAGTTGTCGCAAATTTTTTGGATAGGCAACCAAATAACAGAATGTTTCTGGACCAAATTCAGCACATTTTAAACAATGGTTAGGTCAAAAGTACCTTAAACGAAAGGAATAATGAGAGTGGATGGAGCTAAAGATGAATGCAAGGATTGCACATCGTTCGATTCCCCCACTCACCCCACTACTTGAGTCATTCTAACTTGTATAAAAGGAGCGGGTCTACAACTGGTGGGCAGTCTTGGCTTTGCCTTGGCGCGGTGCATACGTTGTACTTTGCCAATAGCTTAACCTAGACAGCTCGGATAATTAATTTCATCAATCATCAATCAAATCATTGTAATACCATAATTTGACAGTAGTAATTCACTGTTAATTAGGTTGCTGTTAATTATTCTTCCAGTTATCTATGTGTGGTTTAGTTATAATTACTCTAAATACAAAGGCTTACCCTATTATTTTATTCACTATGTCTGACCCACTTTCGACATATATATATTATGTATCCTGATAGGATAATCCATTTCATACACCCTTAACATTATTTCTAGCAGGTAGTATATAGGCGAAGAAGGCAGTTTAATATGAGCGTACACTCGTAAATAGCCTGTATTTCCTATAAGCAGTGGCGTAGCTAGTGAATGGTACAAGTTTCATGTTATAGCAGCTTATCTTCTTATCAGATTACGTTCAGTGCTAGTACACTGTTTGAGTATCGCTTTCATACGATATCGAGTTTATATACATATTTGACTTAATATTATGTATATTAACATAAATATAAATTATATATTTATAGAATAATTATATTTTAGAGTATTAAACTTATTCATGAATTTAGCTGTTTAGATAAATTTGAGAATAGTCTCCGTGGCGCAGTGATTTGCGCGGTGGACTTATAAGACGGATGTCTGGAGTTCAATTGCCGGCACGGCCGATTTAGATTTTCTAAATTAGTCCGAGTGTGGCTGGTGGGAAGCTTTGGTCATGGCTAGCTACCACACTTCCGACAAAGACGTACCGCCAAGTGATTTAGCGTGCTGGTACGATGTCGTGTAGAAACCGAAGGGGTGTAGATATTATCCAACCCAAGACATGTTAGCCCGTTTATATTTATTTATTTATTTATTTATTAAGGAAAACCAACTGCTGATACATTATTTCTAGTCCATTGAATATATATATCGAGCTTCAGTTAATGCTCAGCTTACAACAGGTCTTCACAGCATGCATAATAAGTTTTAAATTAAGATGTCATAATTACAATGTCAATAAATATATTAGTCTAACTACACAGAACTTATGTCTAAAAAAAATGTGTCAATTGTTAAACAAAAATAATAAAAAAAAATAATAATAATAAATAAAATGTCAGTTACTAATACTAAAAATGTCAATAATTTTTCTCCTAAAGTCATAAAATTTGTTATGGAATAGATCGATATCCTTACACTTAGCCACAAGATTATTGTAAATGTCAGACATTCTTGGTAAAGGAGAATACTTTCCTAGTTTCGTTCTATATGGCCTATGATACAGCAATTTGCAAGGATACCGAGGATTATTCATGCGTGGTGTTCTAAGTCCGAAACTCTGAATCAGTTCAGGACAATCCACATCATTGTTAAATAATTTAAATAAAAACGACATCGATATTATTACTCTTCTATCCTCAAGACTGAGTCTCTTAAAAAAGGAAAGCCTATCAGAATAATTACGTAGATTTTTGTTAAATCTATAAGACAGCTGCCGCAAAAATCGTTCCTGTACTCTCTCGATTCTTTTCATGTGAATTTTTGAATGCGGTGACCATATTGTACAACAATACTCAAGCTTGCTCCGCACATAGCAATCAAACAGTCTTATTATTGTGGCACATTGTCTGAAATTTTTTGAGCTTCTAAGAATAAATCCAAATGATTTATTTGCTTGGGCAATAGTCTTATCAATATGAGGTAGAAATGTTAATTTGCTATCCAAAACAACACCCAAATCCCTAATTGTATCTATTTCTTTCAATTGCTTGTTGTTAATGTCATATACAGATAATAATTTATTTTTATTTCGTGTGAATTTTATGTGGTAACACTTGTCGATATTCAAGGTCATTTTATTAGTATTACACCAAGTGTTTAATTTAATCAAGTCTTCTTGTAATAATTTTATGTCATTGTCACAGCGCACAATACGGGTCAATTTCAAATCATCAGCAAAGAGACTTGCATTGCAATTATCAAATATGTCAATTATATTATTTATAAATATGTTGAAAAAAAGAGGTCCTAGATTAGATCCCTGTGGTACTCCTGATTCTGCTATAATCACTCCAGATTGTTGTCCATCAATCACTACCCTTGACTTCCTATTAATAAGGTAAGATTTGATCCACTTCAACAAGCAATCTGAGATGCCATGCGCTTGAAGCTTGCCCAGTAGTAGTCCATGGTTAACTTTGTCAAAGGCCTTTGAAAAGTCAGTGTATATAGCATCCATTTGATACCCAGCATCCACACATTCAGCAATATTTGAAACATGTAGTAATAGATTGCTGTTTGTCGAGCGCTTACACATAAATCCATGTTGCTTATCACTGATGTATTTTTTCAAATGTCTATACATATGTTGGTGTACTAACGATTCAAAAGCCTTGGCCATGGTAGATATGATAGAGATAGGTCGATAATTTTTTACATTTTTTAGTTCACCAGATTTGTGCACAGGAACGATTCTCGACTCTTTCCAAATATCAGGAAACCGACCATCTTGTAAGGACTTATTAAAGATTATTGAAAGTGGAAAGGATAACTGCCACGCGCATTTAACTAAAAATATCGGAGGTATATTATCCGGTCCTGCTCCTTTAGATTGGTTAAGTCCTCTTAGTTTCTTGAAGATAGATGAGCGGGAAAGATGAATATTGTCTATTTCGTCGATTAAACCAGAATTTCTTACACCTAAATCATTAGTTGAGTTCGTGTCTATTTCATACACCGAGGAAAAGTGCGTCGCGAACAACTCACAAACAGATTTTGTGTCATTGGCTTGTTTGTCGCTTAGTATCATGACAGATGGATAAGCGCTACTTTTTCCCCGAATGTTTTTTAAGTGCGTCCAGAAATATTTAGGGTTTTTACCTATCTCAGTTTCTATCCTATTTATATATTCGTCATAACAAATTTTTATTAATTTAACACAATCTTTACGTAAGTATTGGAACTCTAATAAGTCTAATGGATTCTTAAATTTTTTAACTTTGACATGATATTTACGTTTTATTTTAAGTAGTTTTATTAATTGGGGAGAAAACCAGACTGGATATGTTGAACTTTTTTGGATTTTGAGAGGCACATGTTTGCCAATAATATCTTTTAAAATGCTATAGAATTTATCAACTATTGAGTTAATGTTATTGCAACCCGCGAACTCATCCATCCATGATGTAGCATTCAAATCATAAATTATTTTGTTATAGTCGGCTTTAAAAAAATTTAGGGAATTTCTAGATGCATTTATGTTCTTGGATTTGCTGATTGGTTCAATTATATTAATTTCCAGTGGAGGGTGATAGTTATCTATCTTTTTGATTGGGTTATCACATTTGCAAACTGTTACCTCATCAGAAGCCAAAATCAAGTCCAAAATTTTGTTTTTATGGTTAAATATTAAATTGAACTGCTTTAAACTATTAAGCGACATGAAATCTATTAGAGAACTCTTTAACATACAATTACCATAGTTAGATGGGAGTGCATCTGAAGCATTAGCAGACGCAGACCATGTGATTCCGCTCAAGTTTAGGTCACCGGCAATCAATACTGAGCTGTTAGTTACGCTAAAAACTTTATTGGTGTTATCAATAAAAGTATCCAGTAATGAACTATTTACAGGTGGAGCTAGATAAACACCACATAAATGTAATGATTGTTTACCGTATTGATTCTTATAATCAATAGTGACCCATATATCTTCACAATCACTTTCCCAGTTCTCTTCGCGTCGTGAAGCAAGGTGTTTACTGACTGCTATAAGTACACCACCCCCCGTTTTTTTATGCACAGAACCTAAACAAGTCTCCCGATCACGTCTATATACTTGGTACCTGTTGTCAAACATTTCTCCGTCAAAAATACTACTATTAAGCCATGTTTCAGTTAGAATTATAATATCAAAATCATTGTTCAATATTTCGCGATATATCTCTTGTGTACTCGACCGAAGCCCCCTAACATTCTGATAATAACATTTTATTGAGTTAAATTTTAAAATTAAAAAATAAATTGTCAAGCATTACAATACTTATAAGTAACTATAACTATTTTAACTTAGTCTATTTTAAATTGTTTAAAGTGTCCATATTCCTAACAAACTTGTACTCAGTAGACTCGTTTTTGCGCATGTATATAAATCCACGCTTGACCCATACGAACTTATAATTGAATTCTTTTGCCTTGAGACGTGCAGCAGCATGCAGGGCCTTTTGATTTGGTGATAAGTGTTCAGTTACGTAAATTGGCTTCCGTTCACTGCTAAGGCCGATATGACTTGAGTTCAATTTATCGCCAACTTGACCAGCCTTTTTGTTAAAGCCAATTACAGCAGCTAAGTACTCATCTCGTACCCTCGGACAGCTAAACTTCACTATGACTGATCTGGGCCTGAGGCTGTCTTTTTGTATTTTAGCCGTTCTAGTGCATAAGTGCACATCTGATTCCTTCAGGCTATATTTAGTGATGTTTGCTATCTGCTTGACTACTGATAGTAAATTCACATTTTTATGTTCAGGAAGACACTGGATTTCCACATTATTAGCTCGGGAATGTTGTTCTAATTGCGTCAATCTAGAATTAAGATCGTTTATATTTGTTTTTAAAATCTTATTTTCGTTTTCCAGTAAATTAATGCTCGTAATTTTTATTTGGATTTCCTTTTTTAGTTGCTCGTGTTGCTGCTCCATGAAGGTTATAGAATCAGTAACCTGCGTAATATGATCAGTTATTTCCTGAAGTTTCGAGTCAAACTTCGATATTATACTAGTTTTAAAGACATCCAGCAAAGCCTTCAGCTCCTCTCGAACGACCTGACGTACATCATCTAACGTTAAATCATAAGATGCACCGGAGTCACTGTCGGACAATTGGGATTTTTTTCGTTTATTTCTTTTCGTAACATTCGTGGTTGCTACACGATCGGCACATGAATTATTATCGTTATTAGCCGGAACACGAATTGGAGTATTTTCATTGTCAATACCGGGACAGGGACGATTACACGCGGGGCACAACCAGGATGATAAAGAATCTGAAGATAAGTCTTTGAAGCGACTGTTAGTGGTATTTACACAGCCGAAATGATAATTTTTCGTACACTTTGAACAATTTAGAATTTCATTCGTATTAATAGAGCGGCTACAACACTCGTACATTTTAACTGGTCTTGTTTTCGAGGGGTTCGACATCATAATATTTTTATTTAATCGTCCAATTCAATCTACCAAACTACACGATGACCTATGCACACTGCTGATGATACAAGATATATTTAAAGAAAATTAAAAATTGAAAAACTGGCACTGGTGTCAGGATTTGAACATCGGTATAGTAATGTTAAGTCCAAGTATCCGCGCACTACGCCAGCCGGTCAATAACGATGCGCGCGAAACTGTCTATCAGATTGCAACAGCAGCCACCTCGTTCACGGACGTCAGTTATAATGTCAATTTATTTTACGTTTACCGTACTTCCGTGTACAAAATACACGGATGAATCACTTCTTATTTTATTGTTCCAATGATTACTACACT
This sequence comes from Mycalesis mineus, assembly GCA_034621355.1. Classification (NCBI taxonomy): domain Eukaryota; kingdom Metazoa; phylum Arthropoda; class Insecta; order Lepidoptera; family Nymphalidae; genus Mycalesis; species Mycalesis mineus. The sequence continues at coordinate 8,232,176 of CM067903.1, forward strand.
TAATGTAATTAAACTAAAATCAATTGAACTAGTTTATGCGGTTATTATTATCGTCACTTACGGCACAATCACAAGTCAGTTCTAGGCACTAGTTTACATTTGTTTAAACTAAGTTCGTAACGTTCACTGAGTTTAAAGTTCGGCGAAATACACATATAGTCGCAGATTTTTACCGTATTCGTTATTAAAATACAAGATGAGGTAATAAATATTAACTTAATCACTAAAAACTCAACTAAATCGTAGTTAGACTAATAAAATATAATTAATTAACGGAGCGAATGTTTACAGTTGTAATGACAGCTGTCAACTATCTTAGATTGCATCTTCACTTACATCAGGTGGGATAGCACTATGACCTTCAGATCCATTAGATGTAATTATGTCAGTAATACTTCCCTAGGTCTCTTAAAAACAGCTCTACTACATACATAATGCAGTAGGCAAAGTGTGCACACACAGAAAGTAGAGGAAACGAAACTAATTAACAAGTTGGAACGGCCGGGAAGAGATTTCGTTAGTTGCTACAGCTATTTTAGCCAACTCTGTCTAGTAGTTATTTGTATAGGGGATCCCATTACTACCATTAGGCTAAGGTATGGCGTGTATGTTATGGACCAAGTTATTAATGAAATTCGATAGTTCGATAGACTCGACGTCGTCTCTAGTTGTATGTCGATTTATGAAAAAACGTCAGTATTGAAGCTGGTGTGCAACGGTTGCAAAGCGAATGTAACAGTAATCGGAATGTGACAGTCGAACTGAACTGAATGACAGAATAAGAATAAGTAGTTTGATGAGAGAGCAGTGTGGTGTAAAGGAAGATGTAGTGATTAAAATGGAGAAAGGTATGCTGAGATGGTTTGGCCATGTAGAGAAAATGAATTAAAGGAAACTTACGAAAGAGATTTATAGGCGAGAATGAATAACTGACCAAGGCAAACATTTCTGGGACAATTCCAGGACATTCAGATTTAAGACCAGGTAATAAAACCCTAAGTTGTGGTATTTATATGAAAAATTTAATGAAATTGGACGAAGCGAGAGAGATATGCAAAGATCGTCGCATGTGGAAGCACGTGGTTTCTGCCTACCCCTTTGGGAATGATGCGTGATAGTATGTATGTATTTTATGTTATAAAACGACAAAGGTCTATAAGTGTCTAAACACAAACAACACGACGAGACACCGATACACGTTATGCTCAGTTGCAGAGGGGTGTCGGAACAACGTGAAACATACATTGGCTCCAAAGCGACACTCCAAGAGGCAATTGGCGACCTGGGAGGCCTCCTAAGATTCTGGAGCGAGCTCGGCTGGCTGGAGTGAGTCAGCGAGAGCCTACACCAAGGGACCCACGCACAACGGCCAACTCACTGGCACAACTCAAAATACCCAGGATACGTAGAAGAAGAAGAAGTGTCTAAACTCGCCATGCCGAAAATACGCGACCGAATTTCTGTGGCTGATTTTATGTTCCGTCGCATTCGGCTGACATGACACACGGTGAGAGCCGAAATTACGCGGTAGAAATTCTGTTGCGTAACTTTTTGTGGGTATTCAATGTCTCGAGCGTTGTCTTGGCGTCGTATCGTGTTATCTACACAGTGATCTTGTTAAGGTTCGGTCGCGTATAATGTGTTGCTATACAAAACATTGCCGCCGAATCGCTGCCGGACTTACGCCCGACCGAAGGTTTTTTTTTATCGACTACAAGTTGGCCCTTGACTGCTATCACACCTGATGTTAAGTGATGATGCAATCTACGATGGAAGCGGGCTAACTTGTTAGGAGTGGGACGAAAGTCCACAACCTTTTCGGTTTCTACACGACATCATACCAGAACGCTAAATCGCTTGGCGATACGTCTTTGTCGTTAGCCTCCCACCAGCCAGACCAAGACAAATTAAGAAAAATCTCAATCTACCCCGCCGGAAATCGAACCCGGAACCTCCGTCTTATAAATCCACCGCGCATACCACTGCGCCACGGAGGTCGTCAAAAAGCAGTTCGGCTGTACGCTATAACGCGACGTAATTTCGGTTTGATGTGTCAACGGTAATTAACAGTATATTGCAGGCGTAGTCACGCCGCGCTTCGGTCGCGTATTTTCGGTATAGCGTGTTTAGACACTAAGGGTCTTTAAGGGCTCTTACATCAAATTGAGTATCAGTGTCGTATCTGAATTTCATTTTTATTGTTAACAAAGGAACACTGAAAGGTTTTTAATTCAAAAATGATATTCTTTCTTTACAATATATTTCCAATCGCTGACAGTTTCGCGAAGCCAAATGTAAATTAAATGACGAATAGATTTCCACGCGGCCGCCTCGGCGGGGAGACAAAAAAGACCGATCGGCCATTATTTCGAAATGTGCTTTGTTTATTGTTTGTTGAGATTTTTTATAGTGTAAATACCTATTAATAATGTACCTACTAAGCATTTTAGGTTACATAATTTGTATTTAAACGATCCTTAATAATTTTTTTTATCAATTACAAGATGGCCATTGACTGCTATCACACCTGATTTTAAATGATGATGATGGAAGCGGGCTAACTTGTTAGGAGTAGGATGAAAATCCACATCCCTTTCGGTTTCTACAAGACATCGTACCGGAACGCTAAATCGCTTGGCTGTACGTCTTTGTCGGTAGGGTGGTAACTAGCCATGGCGAAAGCCTCCCACCAGCCAGACCAAGACAAATTAGGAAAAATCTCAATCTGATATAAAGGTCATCGTCTCCTGGCAATTGATGTATACAGGCAGTCCTTGTACTTACGGCATGTTAGGTTCTCGTAATACGCGACGTAAATCGAAACGACGTAAGTCGAGACGTATTTTTTCATATGTTTACATGTAAAACTCAAGGGTTAGGATCCATACGAACTCGAAATTTAAAGAAAAAACTGCATTTATAACAAAGGATATACATACTTTATTATCAAAAGTAAGTTCTTAAAATAATTATATATGCACTTATGAAATTGCTAGTTTTTTTTGGTATTTGTGTGTTATTAATTTTAATAATAATTATAAAACTTTAGTATGTAATCAAAATATGCAATGAGAAACAATAAATTAAACTTTTGGCTTAAAGAAACTATCAATTCTAGATTGCTTCGCTTCTTTCTTTTTGCTATCATACAGATCTTGGTAACACTGATAGGCTGCACAAATTTTGTTTATTAACGTTAAAACTTCTCTCAAAATTAGGATCATTTTCTTCAAAAATGTTTTCTCCAAATTCTCCAAATTTGCAAAGGCTACGGAAAGTTTTTTTAGTGCCTTGTTCAGGTAGCATAGTTTAAAATTTACTTAAATATGTATGTAAAAAAAACTGTCAAAAATGCAAAAAAAACTAATGTATTACGTCTTGATTGTCCGTTGTCCCTGAAGTAACTAAACAAAATCAGCAGCATGTGCGGAGTAATCCCCGCACGCCGACAACGCGCCCCGCCAGCCCCACGGACATTGACCTTGCGACAAGTGAATTCTCCTATGCCGGAAATCGAAACAAATTTCGTATGCTTGAGGAATAGTATCGAAACATTGTTCGACGTAACTTAAAACGACTTAAATCGAAACGACGTAAGTCGAGGACTGCCTGTATTTATTATTGCGCATCTTTAAGTTCTTCTATTGAATTAATTCGTACTTCGTACGCGGTTTCACCCTCATGCTTCTCGCCCCCATGGGAATTTCCAGATAAAATGTAGCCTATATTCTGATATGTAAGCTATAACAAGTACTGGGCCATGAAGGATGTCTTCAAGGGGAACTTGCAAATTAAATTAAAAACAAAAGCAATGGACGCATGTCTTACGCCATGCTTGACATACGCGGCCCAAACCTGGCAAATAACGAAAGACACTTTAGACAAAGTAAGCAAATGCCAAAGGGCTATAGAACGTAGTTTTTTGAAGCTGAAGCTAAAGGACAGAGTAAAAAACAAAGTAATAAGAAAAAGAACCCAGGCGAAAGACGCTGCTAAACACGTTCTACGTCTTAAGTGGAAATGGGCAGGCCACATTCAAAGAGTAACCGACAATAGATGGTCCCAAATAGTAACAAACTGGTACCCACGGGGTTCAAAACGGAAGCGAGGCAGGCCATCTAAAAGGTGGAGTGATGATATTGCGCATGTGGCTGGAAGTACATGGCAACGCACAGCTAGGGATAGAGCACAGTGGCCTAATATGGAGGAGGCTTTTACTGCGTTAAGCAGCCCTTACAGGAAGAAATTAGTATGTAATCAAAACTAACAATACTAACATAGGATAAGTTTGAATTTAACTAATATAACTAACAATATTGTAAATTGTAATGTTTAATACTGTAAGGAAATAAAGCTATTTTATTTTATTTTATTAAGCTATATTATTGTAAAATTTTATCAAAATCCATTCAGTACTTTTTGCGTAAAAGAGTAACAAATATCTATCCATCCATGCATACAAACTTTGGCCTTTTTAGAGTTAGGTGCACATTTTAGAGGTAGGTGCACATTTTAGAGGTAGGTGCACATTTTAGAGGTACTTAGGTGCACATTTTAGAGGTACTTAGGTGCACATTTTAGAGGTAGGTGCACATTTTATCCCGAAATTCCCACGGGATCGAGAAACCCGCGGGTGAGACCACGGGCGTCCTCTATTGTAAAATAACAAAGTGTAAATTATAGATATTAGATTTTAAGCGTATCTAATCTAATAACGTAATTTGAATAGGCAGAAAATCAATTTAAAAGTACATGCTTTTAATACTGTTGTTTCTTAAATTGAACTAACAAATAATTATTACTAAATAACTCTTACTTTTTAGCATTATTACAAATATAAATTTTTTATAGCATCTATAGACGGCCTCCTGTGGTATATGCATTGGATAAGATGGAAGTCCTGGATTTGATTCCCATCTAAGCTGATTAAGATTTTCTAAAATAAACCAGGTCTGGCTGGTGGGCTGATTCGGCCGTGGCTAGTTACCACCCTTCCTATAAAAACATACCGCCAAGCCATTTAGCGTTACGGTACGTTGTCGTGTAACAAACGAAAAGGGTGTGGATTTCGTTCTACTCCTAAACAGTTAGCCCACTTACATCTAAGATTTCATCATCACTTACTAACAAGAGTGCTTACAGTCAAGAGCTAACTTGTAATAAATAAAAAAAAAGACGTGTGGCACTCGGAGATTGCCGCGGTAAAGCTATTGCGTAGCATTTTTTATCAACTTATGTTTACCTTCCGACGTCATCGGGACCGTGGCCTAGCAGTAAGGCGCTCTAAGTGCCCGGATTGCCAGAGACACGCGGGTTCGAATCCCGTCGGTTCTACAATTTTTTTTTGTAAGCGTGATATTTAAAAAAGTCATTAAAAGTTCTGGAAAAACTAAACGGTTACTCTTTAGTTGAAATATCACGCTTGAAAAAAAAATTGCGGTACCGATGGGATTCGAATCCGCGTTTCTCTGGCAATTCGGGCACTTAGAGCGCCTTACCGCTAGGCCACGCTCCCAATGACGTCGGCGCCGAAATTATGCTTTTGATATTATGTTTTTGATATCCAGCGGGTGTTAGGTTTTTTCGTTACGGAATTTCTGAATTCGGTCTCCACGCTCAAGGCCCGCGATAGAAGCTATGCAATAGCTCAAAAAACAGACGGGCCATGCATTGGTGAATTGAAAACCACCCTTATAAATATCACAAAGGCGAAATTTTGTATGTACGAATAGATGGATGTTTGTTACCCTTCACGCAAAAACTACTAAACGGATTTTAATAAAATTTTACAATAATATAGCTTACATATTAGAATAACAAACAATACAATTTTATCCAGCAATTCCCACGGGGACGAGGACCATGCGGATAAAACTGCGGGCGACCGCTAGTCAGTTATAGACACAGCAACTGCTCGCAGAGCATGCAACGTCCGAGCTGCATCCATCAACCTAAGGCGTACGTGTTAAGCTGCCTATAAATTCTAAAATACACAACAATGCTTCTTGTTGACGAATATAGGCGTTATCTTTGAATTTCTCCAGACAAAGTATGTCAGTAAGGACTCTACTACCACAGACTCTATTACCACCCTGTCGGGAAAGACGTACTATGTCGTGCAGAAAACGAGAAAAGTGTCGATTTTTATCCTACCCCTAACAAATCAGCCCGCTTCCATCTTTAACTGCATCATCACTTACTACTAGGTGTTAATGCAGTCGAGGCCTAACTTGTAATAAATAAAAAAAAAAAAAAATATTCTGGAAAGTCTTAGAAAGTGCTATATTTGAGCTATCGAAAAGACAAAATAGACGTAAAAAAAGGACCGGTCTGTGAAAGCGGGCAAGTATTATCTCCATCCTTATATCTCGTTACCAAAAATGATGTCAGTTTTCAAAAATTATTTATGTTTTTTTTGGTTTTTATTTATGTAGAAAAAAAAATTGGTTGTCTGTAAAGTCGATTTACTGACGATAGTTGAACGTGACAATGTCTTAAGAAAATGCTAATGGAATGGTAACATTTATACTCGAATTGCTGTAAGAAGGTGCGGTTGACAGTTGTCAGTATGACGTTGACGTCAGTGACTAGGGATGTGACGCTTAGAAATTCATGTTTATCGCTGACGATACTCGCAGCATAAATCTAGCTCTTTTTAATGTTGTAAAAAAATTAGCTTAAAAGGCAAATTATTATTTGATCGTTGAGGAGACTTTGTTATCGCGGTTATACTAATGCATAGTTTCTAGGGGTTAAACTTTTATTGACTATAGTCTCTGCGATAAATTTTTTAACAACTACAAGTTGGCAATTGACTGCTATCACACCTGATGTGTGATGCAGTCTAAGATGGATGCGGGCTAACTTGTTAGGTGTAGAATGAAACAACATCGTACCGGAACACTAAATCGCTTGGCGGTACGTCTTTGTCGGTAGGGTGGTAACTAGCCACGGCGATAGCCTTCCTCCAGCCAGACCAAGACAAATTAAGAAAATCTTTTTTTTGGTACAGATTAATAAATTTGGTGCAGATTAATAAACCCCAAACCAATCCAACCGCAATAGCGAGTTGATGAACTGGAAAACGGAGTAGATATAAAAATGTTAAAGTTGGAGCTTATTGCCTTAGTCCGGCGTCAAAAGGCACCAACTCCTACCTATGCTCTAGAAGAGACGACAATAGGTCTGACCTTGGTTCTTAAATATAATGTTATTGGGCCCAAATAACATGTATGCTTTTAATTTCAATTCCTATTTTGAAGCTTTATAAAATCAGCATTTATAACATCAGCGTTGCGAACGCAGCATTACCTATGAAATAATTGATTATTTGATTGAATGATTTCATTGATTGAATTTAAATACTTTTTTTCCATATTCCCATTTAATTTTCGGTCACGCCGCAAAAATTAATACCTACTTCACCGCCATTAACGGCAAATAACATGTTGGCACTATTACAAGAGGCCATCAACAAAGATTAACCTGAAGGCTGGTCGAAAGTCGCGAATAAAACAAAAAGGGATATTATGTCTGATTGGGATCGTGACGGTTAATATGGAATTAACAACATAATTAATTCATCTATACATATATATAAAATTGCAGTGTCTGTTTGTGCATATATGCATACCGTACATACACCAAAATAACAATTTTTTTCAATTATTGTCTGTCTGTCTGTTTCTGAAATTACATCAGTCATCAGTCGGATTATAAAAAAACCTTTTGTATATGATAGCTCGACTCATGAGGGGTGACATAAGGTAATTTGTATCCAGATATTACCACGGGACCAGGAACTACGCGGGTGAAATACCGGGAGACCGCTAGTTGTTAATAATATTCGTCAGATTCAGATGATGAATTTAGTGACAACTCAAATGTTCCTAATTCTGATATAAGTTTAGACGAATAAAATATATTTCTTCTTTGCAACCTTTTGAGTAAACTTTCCCTGATGTTCTGTTGTTATATAAAATTATAGACTTTAATAAAATAAAAATTGTACTACAATGTATGTCGGATGGCGGCGACATCTTTTCGACGCAGGTACAAAGACTGGAATCATAACCAAATTGAGAAACACAGAATAACTCCGAACGTGGCCGAGAGAATAACCTCGAACAGAGCCCGAGACTTGTGACACGGGTGTAGGTTTAAAAGAGATCTCTTAGTGACGGCCGTCAACACTCACCTCCTCTGTTCAAGTTATTCTCCCTGACCATCCAAATTTAGGGATGTTTGTTTGCTACAACAACCAATCAATCAATGATCAATAATCCCATAAATTAACTAAGGAATATTAACTAATTGAGCTATCGATGATAATGATTAATAAATCTGGCGTGATCTGAGTTACGACTGAGAGATGTGGTCGCAGTGAACGCCACGAAGAGAATCAGCCTAGTCTCTCCAGACCGCTGCTTTATATCGGTATCGATCGGTCATACCCGTCACCACCGAACTTGGCCGAGTAGCTGTCATGATACTACCCCGCCAACATATACATTTATTATTAAAAAAATATCGACTATTCATCGTCGAAGTACGTCCCATCACTAGACACGTCTATGGCGTTACGTTATACGTTACAACACTTTGCTTAATTTTTCTTTCAAATTGATTTTATTTGTAGACTAGAACATTCTGGCTGAGTTTAACGGTTTTAAATTTAAGTTACTACAGCTATTAATGATTTAATATATTAAGAATCTGGAACAGCTGAAATACTAAGTCATAATTGGTAAATCGCTTCAACTTTCAAGAGTGAAACGGAAAGTTAATGACATATGTCACAGGCATCATGTTAGAGGCAGGCACTATAATCGGTTATTAAAATTTTTAATTTAAGTATATTTTTATAAATATTAATTTAAATTAAATATTAAATATTATAGGACAATAACACACATCGCTATACAGCCCCAAAGTAAGCGTAAATTAATAAAATAATTGATTTTGATTTTATAAATTTATATTTTAAATTTATAATAAATATATTAATTTATTTAATAGACGCATATCGAACGCTGCCGAACGCAAAGGCCGATTGTGCTTCTTTGTCGCTCGTTCCGCGCTCTCGCTTGCACTTCAAGCCTTACATGGAACGCCTCAAAGCGAGGTAACGCCGCATGAGTCATGTTTTTTCGTGCGTGCAGCCGGCTCTATCGAATTATAAGACGTTGTCACGTCAATAAGAATAATATTTATTAATAATAGTTCAATATAAGAAGTTCAATATTACAATTATTTAATCGATCAAGGAACGCTATCAATATTACAATAGTAAATCAGGTGCACAGCACAATAATTGGGTCGTGTAACTTTTGAACGCTCAATTTATTTTACTAATAAGTATTACTTAACTGAACTTAATAAATGATGTCCTTTTAAATATGAAAGAAATACCCAACGTACGTAAAACGTAAACTTTTATTACCTTTCAGTAACACAGTGAAGGTAAACGTTGGCAACATTGAATAATTATGTATTTTTGTTTTTTAATTAAATTAAACAAATAATAACAATGAAGTCGATTATAATAATAGTGTTAATATCGGTGAGTAAAAATATTTAAATTTAATAAATAAATAAATATTTAAATTTATTTACTTATTTACATAATAAGTATATAAATGCTTCCTTTTTATGTCTTGCACCCAACCCGGTTCTATTTACCTGAGCCCCTGCCATAAATTGTTTGTAAAATTGAAGCCTAGAGTCAAGTTTTCCGGCACCCTCGTCTTTAGGAAGTGATGCAACTAGTTCGTCCTGGGACTTAACTAGAATCTGCGTTCTGGTAACCCTGAGGTGTTTATAGAGTTCCGATGGCCTTTTTAGTTTTAACCCAAAATTATTGTAATCTCTGAATAGAGTTGAAGGGTCAGCCGAGAGTGCTAGACCAAACCAAGACTTCAATGTTTTTATGACATTTGCATCTAGTTTTGCCAGATGGGTTCTGCCAATATCATAAACGAGGAATGGCCAAGTCAGACGTGAAGTGAGATAGTTGTCATAGACCCACGCTTTTTTTATATTGTTAATGGGCTGTAGTAACGAGGTCGTAACGACCTCAATAAGGTCTAATAGAAATATATAAATATAAATATAGTCTCTAGAAATAAATTAAAAATATTTCTTTCATATATTCTAGCTGCTATCAGTAGAAATCATCAAGTCACTACCCCAAGACGAAACACAAATTGAAAGTGCAGCACAAGAAGGTACTTTTATAATTTTATTTTATCACCATCATCAGTTTCATTTTTACCCGACTGCATCAGAAGGGGGGTTGTTTTGAGCATATGTAATATGTTTGTTTGGCATGCTCTGAAGCCTAAGCGGTTTATTGCATTTAGCTTAAAGAGGTGTAAACGGAGCATCAGGAGATTGTGGCTCTACAATTCTGTATTTTATAATTATATTCAATTGCGAAGTCAACGTTCAAAAAGTTCGCAATTGGAAATTGTTTTTTTTTTTATCGACTACAAGTTGGCCCTTGACTGCTATCACACCTGATGTTAAGTGTTGATGCAGTCTAAGATGGAAGCGGGCTAACTTGTTAGGAGTGGGACGAAAATCCATACCCCTTTCGGTTTCTACACGACATCGTACCGGAACACTAAATCGCTTGGCGATACGTCTTTGTCGGTAAGGTGGTAACTACCCACGGCGAAAGCCTCCCACCAGCCAGACCAAGACAAATTAAGAAAAATCTCAATCTGCCCCGCCGGGAATTGAACCCAGGACCTCCGTGTTATAAATCCCCCGCGCATACCACTGCACCACGGAGGTCGTCCTGAGCTCTCTCTCTACAACTTATTAAAAGACCTTGGCCTGACTAGAACTTCGGCGAGATTCGGTAAGGCATTCTAGAACGTGTTCTAGCAGGATCCTACTATATTTGGTTGGGCAGGGAGAATAATTCGAGCAGAGAAGGTGAGCGTTGACAAGTCACAAAGGGTACCCTTAAGCCTACATCCATTTCGGACTGTTCGGCCATTTTCTCTCTGCCACACCTTAGACCTGGCACCCGCACAGTGAATAAATGAAATGTTAAGATATTCGTCTCTTTTTCATTATTCAAATGAATTTGGTTGGACATGTTTTTCAGAAGAAGAAGAAGTGAGTACTCGTAGTAGTAAGTCATCACCGTCAAAAACTACAGTAGCAACCACCACTACCGAAGCTACTGTACATACAAGTGCAACTACCACACCACCACAGCCGAAAATGGAAGTATCAGCTAGCGCTACTAAAGATGCTACTGATACTACTAAAACCAATACCAAAACTAAAACCAAAGATAGAGTTAAAAAGAAGGGCTCCAAGAAATCTTTCGGCCAGAAGTTGCAGATGCTACCGATGAAAGTGGCTTTACTAATAATGAGTAAGTAATTTATTTTCATCCTTTTTTTTCGATAACAGACATACTGATATTAGTGCCTGCCTCGTTGGTCTAGTGGTTACCGTATGCCGCTTCGATCACGAGGTCCTGGGTTTAAACCCTGGGTCGGATTACGAAATAATTCTGAGTTGTAAATTCTTCTTTGAAAATTTTAGTACATTCTAGAGTAGGTACGTTAAGGCGTCGGTCCCGGTCACTATCATCAACATATTCTAATAGTAATCGTTAATAAATGAAACATTATAAGTGGAATGTTGAGTCAACTTTTATTGTTCCGATAGTAATTTCAGTCAATGGTCTTTTTGCGAAAAGCTTCGACCAACACCTTAAGAAGCTTTCGCTAATTTGTTGGATCAAGGGTCGGATACAGAAGGCAGTAGTCCTTGAAAGGGCGCGTGTTGTGAGGAGCCCTGACCACCGGTTGCTTGGGCCCGCAAAGGCCCCGCAAATGGAGGAGAAGATTTTTTTTATAAATTTTTAATAGTGTTTTTATATATAGTTTTGTATTTTACCTATAACATTGTAAAAAATTTAAAAAAAAATATGTAAATAAAGATAAATGAGAGAAAAATGAGCATATCTTTTTCATTGCTATATATACTTTTCACAGAAACCAAAAGAAGAGTAGCAGATGGCTTAAACAAAACGTTTAATGGTGACCTCACAGGCATTGCTGACACTACTGGAGCATTACTTGGATTCGTAAAAGACGGCGTTTCTAATATCGGTAATATATTGTTTGGAAATTAATAAAAATAAAAGCTCCTTATTCACTCGTTTTCACTAATCGATTATCATTATTTTAACCCTTTTGTTAATTTAAAACTTCATGTATCATAGCGATCGTATAGTTACGACCGGAGAAGCTCCGCTTCCGCAGAAGTTACAACCGCAGAAGAAGAGTTGAGCCCCAAGGCCCTTGGGACTCTACTCTAGCTCTAGCTTTGAGCCAAAGTTAGTACGAAGAAGATGAAACGTCTCTCATAAGGCGTCTTTTGTGAGACTAGAAGGAGTTTAGGACTAATTTATGCGTTTTATTGGTTGAGTGGAGTTATAATAGGATATAAAATAATAATACCCGCCTTGCGAGTAAAAAGAAAAATTGCTTCCATGAATTTTTGTCTATACTAATATTATAAAGAGGAAAACTTTGTTTGTTTGTTTGTTTGTTTGTTTGTTTGTTTGTTTGGTTGTAATGAATAGGCTCAAAAACTACTGGACCGTTTTTAAAAATTCTTTCACCATTCGAAAGCTACATTATCCACGAGTAACATAGGCTAAATTTTATTTTGGAAAAAATTAGGGTTCCGTAAAATATTTGGGTTTTTCGGACACAAGGTGTAAAAAAACAACCAGAAAAGTTACTTATTTTGCGTACGCTGCGTAAACTATAAAAGATAGAACCATAAAATGTTCTAAATAATTGGAGATCTTATAAATATCTACAAAAAAGTCCGCGACACACTATACCTATCTATGTCGAGTGAGGCACGACAACCATTTTTTTATTTAAAAATCTTGATTTTTTTTTGGACTACATTTAAACGCATTTATTTTACTCGTGCTATTAATCCTTATCAAAATAAATTATTTCATCACTAAGTACAGTTTATGTAGATAATATTTGGTATTTAAAAGATTAAAATTGGACGTTTGGTTTTGAAGTTATGGCGAAATTAAAATATTACTATTTCTGCGTTGCGAAGTGAGCGTCACCAAGGCGGGGGCGCGCGTGCGGGAGAGTTTAGATCTATGTTATATATACGATGATGAATTAAGAATTCGATCTTTGTTCAAATATCTATTTAGTACACGGAAGAGTTTGTTCGTTTGTTTAAACGGGCTAATCTCTATCTGCGTGTCGGATTGTAAAATTATTTTTGTTTATTCTGAAGGCTAGACTCAAGAGTGAAATATACTTTTTAATATCAATTTATACCCATCAGCTTGCCATAAATATATATTTTTAATGTTAATGTACTGAAATGTCATACAATGTTTAACAAAAATGTAGACCTTTAGTACACGGGACGGGACGGAGAATATTGCTTCACGGGAAACTGTAAAAAAAATAAATTGAGAGGGGGAGCGGGGAATGAGCACACTATATGTGCCTTTACACATTTTGTATGAAAGTCTGTCTTTAAAATTAGAAGGGCACCTAAGAGGTTTTCACGCGGACAAAGTCGCGGGCGACTGCTAGTCATTAATAAAGTCATTAATTTTACAGGAACCGCTACTTAGTAACACATTTTTTGAACTTTTGTGAAGGTAGATCCACTGAAGAATGAGATTATAAAATTGTGTACTCAGACCCACAAGTAATTTCTGTACTCAGCTCAAATGTAGTACCAGAGAAACAAATGCAATGTAAACTGTATCTTCATTATTTTGCGAGGCATGAATAAACTGAGGTTTGATTAAAAAATCTGTAAATAATGAGATAATAGGAAATAAAATAAAGCCAATATTGTTTAAATATAACTATTCAACAAAAGAAATGTACATTTTTCCATATTAAGTGTTACAAGCGCGGTTCCGGGGGGGTCATGGCCCCCATGACCAAACCCCCCCCCCCTCGCTAGAAAACAAGAGTTTTTCTTGTTTACTAAAACATTTTTTGCACTTGCTCGGCTTATTTTGTTATGAAATTGGTGAATCTTCCGAATTTTGCAAACGTCCTTAGGTAGCGTCAAAATCGCTGACCTGACCTGAGTGACCGCGGTGGATTCGTAGTGCGCTTTACCACTGCGATGCGTGCCAGATTTTACATGAAATTCGTTAATCCTCGGATATTCGCGCATGATCTTCGGCTGCGTCAAATCCTCCGCCCAGCATCTTATGGAGGTGCTATCCTCTCTTATGGATTACGTCCTGCACTTGACAACTGTGATGCCCCCATGCCTACGTGTATATAATATACTAATTTTTGACAGTTAGTACAGTACATAGCATAGTTACCGAATATGAGGGCTGGTCTTGGGCACTGGACAGTAAAAAAGGCTAAATAATGATAATTGAATCCAGAGGTTAACAACGAATTACGTTGAACGTTATTAACGTAAAACTATTAAAACACGGACTATAAAAGTTTTATTTAAATCTGATATTCGAGTCAAACGGCTCGGAATATCTTCCGGAAGTTCTCCAAGTTTTCACATTAAGTTTTCAAACTACAGTTAGTGCTACAAGGCGGACTTGGAAACGTATCCAAAAAATATATACATTTGTTTATGTAAAATTATACAGATAAATGTTGTTAAGTGCATAATATTTAATTTATAATAATTATTAATTAAATTTAAAACGCAAAAAATACTTGTACTTTAAGGAACTGCCCTTAAAAAGTAAGAAATCGAGTAATCATACGGCAAAAACGCCTTATATAACTTATTCTTACACTGGATTATCATGGGTTCAATTCCCGATTGAGGTTTTCTTAGTTGGTCCTGGTCTAGTGGGAGACTTCGGCCGTGGCTAGTTACCACCCTGTCGACAAAGACATACCGCCAAGCGGTTTAGCGTTCCGGTCGTCCCGGACATAGAAGCCATAAGGGTGTGGATATTATCCTACTCCTAACAAGTTAGTCCGCTTTCATCTTAGATTGCTTCATCACTTACCATCCGGTGTAATTGCAGTCAGAAAATAAAAAAAGCTTATTTTATTAGAACCTTTTTTTTAAAATCGCACTCCAACAAAAGGTTATTACTATTCGAGCATCCGTCAGTGTATAATAATTCCATAGACTTTAAAAACTTACATTGATATAAGTATCTAACTTAACCACATAGCGGAAAAACAACCTTATTTCAATTCCATACGTTATTATCAAGTTACAAAACGCAAGCCAAGACAAATATTTGCAATTAAACACATTCACAATTAGCCTCAGTGTAATTATGTCTCCGCGAAAACAATGCATATGCAAAGCAGTAAGCATGCACGTAATATTATTCACTGAAAGCCTATTATATTTAGAAACGCGCTCGTTAGCGCATATGCTATGCTATGGATGGCATTATGTAAACGAGATCATTGTTCTTTGTTTGAACTAATTAAGAAGTTCAATACAATAGGGTTTACAACTCTATTTTTTAACCAACTATCATTCAACACATTTATGCTATATTTTCTACGTCATCCAAACGCGGATTTTCAAGAGTCCCACAATGCCAAGGTCTGAGTCTCACAGGAGAAGCCCTTGGAGACTCGTTCCTCCTTTTTTTTTATGGACTACAAGTTGGCCCTTGACTTTAATCACACCTGATGTTAAGTGATGATGCAGTCTAAGATGAAAGCGGGCTAACTTGTTTGGAGTGGGACGAAAATCCACACCCCTTTCGGTTTCTACACGACATCGTACCGGAACGCTAAATCGCTTGGCGATAAGTCTTTGTCAGTAGGGTGGTAACTAGCCACGGCGATAGCCTCCCACCAGCCAGACCAAGACAAATTTAGAAAAATCTCAATCTGCCCCGCCGGGAATCGAACCCAGGACCTCCGTCATATACATCCACCGCGCATACCACTGCGCCACGGAAGCCCTCAAAAATCCGTAATCATTCAGGTAACTTGCAGTGTTTGTAATCGCAAATATTTAAAAATGTACTGTCAAATTTAATTTTGAGGTGTGCTACAAACCTGCCCAAAACTGTTCAAATGCAAATTCGGGACACATTTACTGACAAGTAAATATAAAATTCATACAGCACATCTAAAAAACATCCCAGTCAAAATGAACAGATACGCAATAAAAGTTTAAGGAACGATTACCCTCAAACGCCATACTGTTTTGAAAGTGAGATACAATGTTTAAATATCTCGTAATACCCTCATTATTGTTCATAATTAACAAAACAAAATTCTAATTCTGCCCGACCTTTTGTAATTAAAATATTGCGAATAATTAAGATACGCCTTGTACAATAATCCACGCAAATTATGTTATACGGTTTTAGATAATTAGCTTGGAATTAAATTTTCGATAAGTAAATATTGGATTTGATTTGGGAAATTGAAAATTAAATAGCTCATTTTATTTTTCTTTAATAAAACATTCGTTATTAATCGTTTTGGTTAACAGGGACTTAACCCCTCAATAGGATTTAAATCAGTTCTTTATTAGAACCAATATATATTATTTTATATAACATGTTTCTATCATATAAAATGTACAATCCTTAACTTCCAAAAGTTAACCGCAAATTCTTATTTTTAGATTTTTATTACTTTTAAGAAAAAACAAAGATGACTATCCATTAACGGCTTATTTTTCATTACTAAAAAGTGAAATAAAACTTATGGCTATATTTCTATTTATATGGCTGTTTTCTCATTTTGCTATAAAAAAGAGAGTTCCTTTCTTCACTTTCGATTGGGCTGGATGGGGGCTTCGGCCGTGACTAGTTTTGTTGATTAGCATTTCAGTGTTGCGGTACGATGTCTGGTAGAAACTGAAAGGTGTGTGGATTTCATCCTACTCCTAACAAGTTTGCCCGCTTCTGTCGTTGATTGCATCATCACTTGCTATCAGTTGATGCTCTACATCCGAGAAGAAGAATGCTAAAATACGCTGATGAATGATGCTGATGATCTCTCTTTGTACTTACAAATTAGTTTTGTACTCTTCTTGCTTTATAAACCAGTAGTAGACAATAAGTCGTTTGAATTGTGTACTATACTGTCATAGTATATTATACGGCACTAGTAGCCAAAAAGCTACCGATACTTACACAAAAACCGAAATAGCTGCAAGTGTGCCTATAAAATTTTAAGAGTTCCTTCAATTTTCTCAGGATATCATCATCCGATCCTAACATGATGACAATGGGACCACCTTGGAAGTGTGCCCTTTCTAATGAAATATCAAAATCAGACAACTCTTTAAAAAGTTATGCGTGATCATACATAAAAAATATACGTGTCGAATTAAGAACCTTCTCCAATTTTTTTCGTCGGTTAAAAAAAATTCTTTGAGTCTGTAGTCTGCCACCGTTTACGAAGCAGCTCAAAAGGACACTCTTTAGTACCTACTATCAGTAAAAACGAACTTTTAAGTACACTTGGCAAATTTTAAAGAACTTGTAAATACGCTTGCAGAATAGTAAAAACCTTGTTTAATTGTTCGCAATTCCTAATTGATTTTTGTCGACAACTGTACCCAGGTAATACAGTAAGAAAGTTTGGTTCTCTCGCGCATAATCAAGTCAAAAACTTTGGCAAAGCCGAGCCCGCACTTCTAATTGCAATGCGAATCTATTACGTGGATTTACTTTTGGAATATTATAATTAGATATCAGCTTAGGCGGTAACTTAGTAAACTTTTGAATTAAGGTTTTAGAAACCGGTTTATTCTATAACCCCTGGTGTTAGGTGAATAAAACTGCACTGAAAAATTTGCGTAAGAGCCGTACGTGTTAGTCCAGTGGTTAGGCTATGTGGCTTAGTATCATGACTTCCTGGGTTCTAATCCTGCGTCGATGCAATTATTAGCTTTCTTCTACGAAATTCTACTGAGATTTGCTTCACCAACTTTCCACACCATCAACTTTTCAACTCTGAGCGCTCAATTTTTACCCAAAATGTCTTATTATTTTGTGTGATATTATTCAATAGCAACAAAGTCCTTGACTCAGATATCCCCTAAGGGCTAACGCATACTAATGTTAAGTGAAGACATGAGTATGGACAGCGCAGGCGCGTGCGACAGAGTGCAGGCGCGGGTGGCGGGCATCATGCGACCCCGCAACGGGTACACATAAGCGGGTTTGTTCTACAAATTTAGCGCCGCTTGATGCCACGATCAACGCATCTGACGGTTCAATCATGAACATTGATACAAAGCGCGTAATAAATGAGGTGCAATTTCGCCAATATTTGGTATTACGATTCCTTAACCGGTGTATCAAGAACAGGTTATGCAGTCGACGTTGTTTTCGTTGACGTCTTTTTGCCAAATAATAAATTAGTAAATAATCCATGGTAATCTACTCCACACAACTGTACACGCTCGACATCGAAATTATACTAGCAGCGCTAACTGAGACGGGCGCACGCACGGTGTTTTAGCGTTAGCCGTAAGTCCTCATACTAATGTTAAGTGAAGACCATAAAGTCTAAAATAGTGGCGGACTACCTTGCAAAATTTACGTTTTTTTTCAAAGTGATTTCTACGAGGCCGGAAGAGAACATTTAGGAAATATAAAATTCTAAATTGGCCGAGCTGGATATCGAACCCAGGTTCGAGGTTTCCCATTCGAACGATTTTTGTTGGTTGGTTGGACATTACCAACAACTTTGATCAACGGAATGTCATAAAATAAAAGCTTTTATAAATTCGCGAATCAATAAATCAATCCCAAGACTGGTTCTGGACCAGCAAGACAGATAAAGCGTAAGACCTTGCAACACTGTATACAAACATTTTGAAGATGTAAGTACTTCGTGTATAGAATACACTCTCGCCTCTCGCTTATCGGTGGCAAAGAGTTCCGCCCCGTAACGACGTGTTCGATAAACGTATCGCCCGGGGAAGATGCTTTAGAATCGTCACTTAGATGGTGTCGCTAATATTGAATATTATTCTAGAATGTTCATAACGTGGCTGTGTAGTAGATACAGTCAATCTATCCCGTAATGTCCGTGTGTAGAAGGCATAAAAATTTTTAACAAAAAATAGAACTGACTCAAAACGCACTAAAAAGTAAAAAATAACTGTGTCATTTAGTTACTTTAATTTACTTAGGCATCATTATATATAACTCTCAAATTGCCTATGGCATGGCATTACCACACTCTGAATGGATTTCATATTCAAGTATCTAAGCATTGGCTTTTAGCTGTGGGGCGCCTGTAGTAAGTCCAACATTATGATATAATCCAAAGGATTCAAGATAATATACTTAGGATTATTTGCAATGCCATCCAATCCATAAATACCTACCTGAAAATCCCAACCTTCTGGTGAAAAAATCAGAAAGCACTGTAGAAAGCACAAATAACGGCTAATTCAACATCCCATTCGCCTGGCTAGTTCATTGGTAGTAGCACCGCGACTGAAACGTCTGGAAGTGAGCTGATGTGCTCGATGATTAGTAGATAGTAGAGCGATAGCTCTGCTGTCTGAAACAGCACAAATTGATATCAACTCATCTGCCAATAGTGTAGCGACTGGTTGCAGATACTGAGAAAAAAAAGAATCTAAGCATCAGTATACCCGTTACCACATAATCGCAGCATTGTTTCGTTTAATTCTTACCCATGCTACGGAATCCGGCAAGTCCGCAGCAAAGAACTAATCGATAGGCTTATCGCAACTTCGCTTTAGGATCCGAAAAGTTCGTTCATTTAGCCTTTAATGCACTGGCTGGCTTTCGAAAAGATTAAGCTTCACCAAATACTCGCTGCCAACCTACATAAATGAGCTTATTTAGTTTAAAGGGAATATATTTATTTATTTGAACTTAAGTGCATTACTTTCTTTTGTATGTTTTATTTGGATCTGTTGTTTTTACTATTTAATTCTTAATACTATTTTTCTTAATACACTTTTCCTCTCAAATGTGAGTCGTCTGGAAGAGATCGCTCATTAGCGATAAGACCGCCATGCGTACATTAGTTTATAAGGTATTTTCTCTTTGTTTTTATTATTTGGTGTACAATAACGAATATTTCGTTCATTCATTCATTTGGATTAATACCTTCGTTTGATGTTTGTTAAGGTCCCTACCGAAAGTGAACGGAACCCTAGTTTAAAACTCCACTATCTGTCTGTCTGTCACCAGGTTGAATGTCATGATCCGTGACAACACATATTAAAAAAAATTAAGTGTGGCTCCCATACAATATACGTGATATTTTTGCTTTATTGTTAAGGAACCCTTCGTGTGCGAGTCTAACCCGAACTTAGCTGGTCTTGGAAAAATGTAGCGATATTTAGATATTCTGACCATAAACGACGTTTGCGATACTCGGCAATATGATTTATTTACCTATAATATTATATAACATAGAGATATACAAACTATTCCGAAACTCAAACAATTGAGTTATACAAATGTCGTTACATTAGTGATACAATATTCTATTAAATAATTTTAGCGACTCTGTGTATTTGGAACCGGTGTAGACCTAACTTTTAAAACCCATACACACCAGCCAACTTCCTGTTACCAACAAAATAGTAATGAGTTTGGTCGAAGTTTGTTTTATTAGTTGGATGGCGCGCCCCTATCGGTGGCTAACTAGCCAACTCCCAATAGAAAGTATTTGTTTACTTTCTTTTGTGTGGAACTTTGTGTTGCTTTAGGGCGACCTCTGACATGAGGGTAGGTTTTAACTAACTTCCTCTTTCTGTTTGTGTATATTTTCAACCGACTGTCTAAAAATAAAAAGATTAACGGTTCACATTGAATGTTTTCAAATTGTACGATGAAAGAATAAAAAAATAAAGGAAAATGCCAGACAATATATGGGATTTTAACCCACTTATAAAAACATATTGTACAACAATGTATAATGCATCATATTATTGTATTTTTTAGTATTTAATATAAATTACATTTAAAAGCTCTAGAACTCGGAGTATTCGACACGAGCCTAACGTTGGTTATCGTCAATTTCCGTATTGTTGTTCCGTATAGCTGTCACACTGACATGACAGTCGAAAAGCTAAATACATTTTTAAACAGGCTTAACGACTCTGGATACTAGCCTTATAGAGCCTACTTTTGATGAAAATACAATACAAACGATTTAAAAAGCTAGAACCCAGTGCAACAATAAAGATTTAAAAATGTGTAAAGAGTGTAAATTAAAAGGAAATAGTTTAATTACTTTTTTTAACAGAATTTTATTCCGATGACCAGCAGTAAAAATGGCTTATTGTAAAATATTTATAAAATAATAGGATATTTTTAGTATATTTACAATTTGTGTTCTTTCTTGGTCAGGATCTGGCATTCTCCTTTGTCATTGTAAAAAGGAATGTGCGTGCCAAAGATTGCCATTGATACAAACATTGCCACCAAACTATTATTATTATGATCTAACATTTATTTATTTAAATTTTTTTTTATTTTCAATTTTCAATAAAGCTTATAAAAATGCCTGCTGCGGAGTTAGGGGCTCAAGCAACCGGTGGTCAGGGCTCCAGAGTGAGGAACCTCCTCACAATACGCGCCGTTTCAAGAATCACCGCCTGTTGTATCCGACCCTTGATCCAACAACTAAGCAAAAGCTTCATAAGAAGTTGGTCGAAGCTTTTCGCTAGACCACTGACTGAAACGAGTATAGAAACAATCATTGTCGACTCAACATTCCGTCAAAGACTTATAATTCCATCGAACTATTTAATTTCTCTCGTTTATTTATTTACAATTATTTTTAAAATTTTTAACAATGCTTATAAAATTACAAAAAAAAAACACTATTAAAAATTTATAAAAAAATCCAGTCCGCTTGCTGCGGGGCCCGGGGGTCCAAGCAGCCGGTAGTCAGGACTCGTGAGGAATGTCACAATACGCGCCGTCTCAAGAATCACCGCCTTCTGTATCCGACCCTAGATCTAACAGCCAAGCGAAAGCTTCTTAAGATATTAGTCGAAACTTTTCGCAATAAGACCATTGACTGAAACGACTATAGGAACAATAATCGTCAACTCAACATTCCACATGGCGGTAATCTCATATTCAAAGATTTTCAGGATATGTTCCTCGTCAAATATTACTGTTTATAAGTCTTACCTTACTTACTATCTACTAGGTTGCCATCTGCTTGGTCCATCAACTATTATTATAGCTACAAAAATAATCTCAAACTACACATTGATAGGGAAACATTTTCTTGCAAACGATTTTTCTACCAACAAATAGAGTAGAGTGGGGTGTTACTGTCTGTCGGTAAAAGCGTGTCACTCGAGCGCTATTTGTCATATGCTAAGTGATTTCCATCGTATTCGCTTCGCTTCGTATTGTTGAATCACCGCCACATTTATCCACTTAGCTCATACACACGATGTACTAGTATGTTTCTTGCATAAATCCTTCATATCTGGTGATTTTTTCAAATTATAGCTTTTCTGAAAAAATAATTTACTTAAGCATATCTATTAAGTCGGTGCCAGCCAAGTTTAAGGAACATTTATTTAACGTAGTAAAGCAGTTTGTAGGTTCTAGGTAATGTCCTTAAAGTAGAAACCTCGGCTGGCACCGACTCTTAAGTAAATTAAAGCGACTAAATGACACAGTTATTTTTTACATTTTCAGTGCGTTTTGATTCGGTTCTATTTTTTATTAAAAAATTTTATTTCTTACTTTTCAGTGATTTGTCGCCACGTAACATACTCGTACTATAGTGTCATAATATATTATACGGCACTTGTAGCTAAAAAGCTACCGATACTTACAAAAAAACTAAAATCGCTGCAAGTGTGCCTATAAAATTTGAAGAGTTCTTTCAATTTCTCCAGAATACCATCATCAAATCCTAACATGATGACAATGGGACCATCTTGGAAGTGTGCCCTTTCTAATAAAAAAAGTTATGCGTGGTCATACATAAAAAAAATATGTATGTGTGTCGAATATATTCCTTCGTTTTTTTCGTCGATTAAAAATTTCATACAAAGAAATCCGCTTTTAATCCCGCGGTGACACCGCTGTAGTCCCGTATGGAGACTACAGCAATTACACAAATAGAAAAAAAGATGAACCAGTGGATTTTTTAGGACAGTAAAGAGCTAACTTGTAGTGAATTAAGAAATGAGAAATAAGGGTGGTGGTAATACTTCCCCTTGAGAGCTGTACAGGCTCTGTCAAAAAAAACATTCCTCTAAAAGCTCCGTGCTTCAAGTGTCCCATAAAGTTTAACATCGATAACCAATCAATAGATGTTCATCTACAAACATTTGTCACCATAAAGACCGTTTGAATCACTCGTCAAATACAGGGTTGTCACAAATATAAATAATACAAATTAATTATTACTATTTATTCAGTCTTTTCTAATAAATAAATAGGACATTCAAGACATAGGCTACGTTAAAAAAAAATGGGGATAAAATGGAGTTGAAAATACCTTTAATTTTCAATTTTATGTTTACGAAAAATAAAATAAGAAATAGAACCGACTTCAAATCGCACTAAAAAGTAATCACGACAGCGCATTACTAAGTAATTCACTCTAAAACTGGAGCATTCTCAGGAAATAACCTTACAATGTTGAGTTGAGAAGTGTAGATCTTTAAATCTGATCATACAGTCAATACAGTTAGTTTTCTTGACTAATTCTTATTTAAATAAAAAAAATTGGTTGTCTGTAAAGTCGGTTTACTGACGATAGTTGAACGTGACAACGTCTAAAGAAAATACTGATGGAATGGTAGCATTTAATTGGTTATTAAAATTTTTAATTTAAGTATATTTTTATAAATATTAATTTAAATTAATAAAATAATTGATTTTGATTTTATAAATTTATATTTTTAATTTATAATAAATATATTAATTTACAAATATATTAATTTTTAATTTAAAATTAATATATCTAATAATTATATTTTATAGACGGATTTCGAACGCTGCCAAACGCAAAGGCCGATTGTGCTTCTTTGTCGCTCGTTCCGCGCTCTCGCTTGCACTTCAAGCCTTACATGGAACGCCTCAAAGCAAGGTAACGCCGCATGAGTCATATTTTTCCGTGCGTGCAGCCGGCTCTATCGAGATTTTCTTAATATAGGTATATACGTTGACTACTGGTAACCCTATAGAAGTAATAGCTAATGGATTCGGAGATAGGCCAGGCGTTGTCCCCTGAATTATTGTAATAGTTGGCTATAGGTGGCACTCGCAAACAGATTTGTTCTACGTGATCGTGCTAGGATATACCTACGTACGGTATCTTGTATTTATCTAGAGGACTTCATTCATCATAGATAATGGACAATTAATAAATAAATAACAATAAATAAATATTATAGGACAAAATAGGTAGCTTGTGTTAAGGGTACTATGATAACTGATGAATATTTTTATATATATTATACATAAATACTTATAATATATAGATAAACACCCAGACACTGGAAAACATCCATGCTAATCACACAAATATTTTCCAGATGTGGGAATCAAACCCACGGCCGGACGCAGAAGCAGGGTCACTACCCACTGCGCCACTCGGCCGTCAATTGCCTGAAGACCAGAGTCTTTGAACAGTGCGTGCTGCCAGTGATGACCTATGAATCGGAGACTTGATTGCTAACTGCGGGTTTCATAAGAAGGTGCAGAGAGACTCAACGGACGATGCAAAATCACAATGCTCGGAGTGTCTCTGCGTGATTGAATCAGAAATGAGGAGATCCGCAGAAGAACCAAAGTAACCGACATAGCTCAGCGAGTCGCAGAATTGTAACTATAAGATGGCACCGACTTCATAGATATACTTAAGCAAAATTAAAGAAACAACATGATTCAATTATTTTTTACTTTTTAGTTTTGAAGTCAGTTTAATATTTTATTAATTTTTTTTCTTACTTTTTAGTGATTTATCGACACGTAACCTACTCGTGCTATACTATTACAGTGCATTACATAATACTTATAGCCAAAAAGCAACACAAATACCGAAATCGCTGCTAGTGTGCCTATAAAATTTGAAGAGTTCCTTCGATTGTCCTAGGATCTCATCATCATGACCATGGGAATATTTTGAAAGTGTACCCTTTCTAATTAAAAAAAAGTTATGTGTGGTCACACATAAAAAAAATATAAGCGTTGAATTGAGAACCTCCTTCGTTTTTTAACCGACGAAAAAAAACGGAGAAGCTTCTCAATTCGACACGTATGTTTTTTTTGTGTATATGACCATGCATAACTTTTTACACAATTGTCCGATTTTGATAATTCTTTTTTTAGAAAGGACACACTTCCAAAGTCCCATTGTCATCATGTTAGGATCTGATGATGATTCCTGGGAAAATTCAAGGAACTCTTCAAATTTCATTGGCACACTTGCAGTGATTTCAGTTTTTGTGTAAGTATCGGTAGGTTTTTGGCTACAAGTGTCGTATAATATACTATGACAGTATAGTACGAGTACGTTACGTGGCAATAAATCACTAAAAAGTAAGAAATAAAATTTTGTAACAAAAAATAGAACCGACTCAAAACGCACTAAAAAGTAAAAAATAACTGTGTCATTTAGTTGCTTTAATTTACTTAAGCATATCTAGGAGTCAGTGCCAGCCAAGGTTTCTACTTTAAGGACTAACCCACAAACTGCTTTACTACGTTATAAATGTTCCTTAAACTTGCTGGCACCGACTTCATAGATATGCTTAAGTAAATTAAAGCAACTAAATGACACAGTTATTTTTTACTTTTTAGTGCGTTTTGAGTCGGTTCTATTTTTTGTTATTGTCAGTTAGAAAGGCATCATAATCGCTAATAACGTTGAAAAACAGAAATGACAAACAAAAACACATGCCTTTCGTAATATTTCTTTTTTTGGTCGTTCATTCGGTTCGTATTGCACGAAGGCATTGTACGCTGTTTTGACAGTTGCCATCCTCCTTTTTGGCGTCCTATTGGGGAGACCCAGGGAAAACGTACTTCTGGTATTTTTTTCCTTTTTAGTATTGGAGTCTATGTTCAGAGTAGTTTATTTGTTTGAAGCACTATATTAGTACAAGAAACAAGTAAATAAAATAACTACCATTTTCGTTTTAATTTTTATGATAGCATTTACTGATGGTCCACCTCATGGTTATTCGAAAGCCATTGAAAGCTCAAGACAATGGTTTTCGATTGGTGATTTTTGGAAGAATCTGTCTCAATGAGAAGCTTCATAGTTCATACCCTAACCTTGGCTTGATTGGTGGAAGGCTCCGGCCATGGCTAGTCCATACCTCTACTGATAAATGTGTACCGCCAAGTAATTTAGCGTTCCGGTACGATGCCGTGTAGAAACTGAAAGGGGTGTGGATTTCATCCTACTCCTAAAAAGTTAGCCCGCTTCTATCTGAGATTGCATCGTCACTAACCAGGTGTGATTGAAGTCAAGGGGTAAATTGTTATAAATAAAAAAACCTAGAACGAGAATGTGTATTGATTGACCATAGTACCTCATAAGCCACTCAAGCTAACCACTGTAGCACGAAGTAGTTTCTACACATTCGTTGAAGTCAATTCCTTCCTTATCAATGCTTGCCTCACTCTGTCCATTAGTGAAAACCGTACGAAGAAATCCCTTCAGTAACACTACGCTTCAGATAGACTGTAAAGGTATTGTAGACAATAATACCTAACATTCAAACGCTTAGTTAAAGGCGCGTTCCCATTGCCGTGCGGGCATTCGAAGTGTCGTGGCTTGTATATATATTTAAATGAAGGTCTTCACATATATGACGGCACGAGTAATTGTCGTCTTGCCGTCTTCTTTCTGTGGCGCACATTATCGTGACAATAGGAATAGCTAGCACGACAATCGCAAAACGATAAAAAATCGGCACATTTAGTCCTATTGTACATATCTGCTGTTCATTGATAAATAGACAGATGTTCGTTATAATGAAACAACTAGAGGCATAGTGGGAATGCGCCCTTACCTACGGGTAACTTTGCACACGAGCTTCTAATAGTGAAGCTGAAAATGGTCTACTTATAGAATTAAGTTGAGTTTTCGAAATGGTTCCCGAAGTTTTCCACTAAGCCTCTCCCTGTATAAAAGTTGGCTGGAAATCCCGCAAATACGCGGGGGAATTTCTAAAGCGTTTTATAGATTTCTATGAAGCTCTTAGCTCGAATCAATTGTATCTGTTTGATACTTCACTACTTACTGAATGCTTTAGTTTGTATACCTACGTGTTTTAGTAGTTTTGGTTTTGAAACCGGTGGTAGATAGACCACCACGACCGTGGCCCAGCGGTATGCGCGGTGGATTTTAGGCTATAAATCCTTTTTCGTTTTTATTCATTACATATATTTTTTTTATGTATGACCACGCATAACTTTTTACAGTGTCCGATTTTGATCATCCTGGAGAAATTGAAGGAACTCTTCAAATTTTATAGGCACACTTGCAGCGATTTCGGTTTTTTTGTAGGTATCGGTAGCTTTTTGGCTACAAGTGCCTGTAATATACAATGTGAGTATAGTACAAGTACGTTACGTGGCGATAAATCACTATGAAGTAAGAAATAAAAAATTTTAACAAAAAATAGAACCGACTCAAAACGCACTAAAAAGTAAAAAATAACTGTGTCATTTAGTTGCTTTAATTTACTTAAGCATATCCACTTTAAGGACATTACCTAGAGCCCACAAACTAAATGATATAGTTATTTTTTACTTTTTAGTGCGTTTTGAGTCGGTTCTTTTTTTTCATTTTTATTTATTACAAGTTAGCTCTTGACTGCAATCACCCCTGATGGTAAGTGATGATGCAATTTAAGTTAGAAGCGCACTAACTTGTTTGGCGTACGATAATAACTACATCCCTTTGGATTTTACGCAATATCATAGTGCTAAATCACCTTAGTCTAAGAACAGTGCGTGTTGCCAGTGATGACCTATGGATCTGGGTCATGATAGCTTCTTAAGAAGGCTCAGAGTCACTCAGCGGGCGATGGAAAGAGCAATGCTCGGAGTATCTCTGCGTGATCGAATCAGAAATGAGGAGATCCGCAGAAGAACCAAAGTAACCGACATAGCTCAGCGAGTCGCAGAACTGAAGTGGCAATGGGCGGGGCACGTAGTTCGAACAGCTGATGCCGTTGGGGGCCCAAGGTGGTAGATTGGCGACCCCGCACCGGAAAGCGCAGCATTGGTCGACCCCCAACCAGGTGGACTGACGACATCAAACGTGTCGCAGGGAGCCGCTGGCAACAGGCGGCTCGGGATCGTTGTGTTTGGAAGTCCCTAAAAAAGGCCTATGTCCAACAGTGGACGTCTACAGGCTGGTAATGATGATGAAGTCACCTTAGGGGTACGGCTTTCTCAATAGAGTGGTACCCACGGCCGAGGCCTCCCGTCAACCCGACCCGGATGAATTCAGAAAATCTTAATCGGCCCTGCCAGAAATCTAACCAAGAAGGCCTTTAAACAGCCTATATTTGAAGGCCTTCTTGGTACAAAATGACCAAAGAGGCTTGAAGCATCACATAGAATCCTAAAACTTTACAACTCCTATCTCATAAAACAGGCCTGTTAACAGGCATCACAAGGCCAGGCAGTAACTTCATCCATACACTGTTTATTAGGGACTGCTTTCAAAGTAATTCCATTTTCCGAATTTCACTGCGGAGGTCCGTGTATCGTCAACAAAACCTATTAACCCGAGTTATAGGGAATACTGGGCAAACCATCGACGCACTAAAGTCGGTAGCGATTTCTAAATTTTCTCTATCAAAGTAAAGTGAGCTGAGCTTCTGCTGTTTTTCTTACTGCTTTAACAACTTCGGTTTGAATCTAACATTTCAATAGAAGATAGAAAAATTTTTATTACACATTGGAAAAGAACAGGACCCGTAATCAAAGCCATAAGCTAACACTACACGAGGCAGTCACTTTTTAAAAGTCTGACTATAAATACAGGATTTTTTGTTACAATCTGCTCTATCTATCTACAATCGGACAGACAAAAAAGGCGAAATTTTGTATGTATGGATAGATGTATGTTTGTTAGGCCACATATTATCACGGAAACGAGAACTACGCGAGTGAAACCGCAAGTGTCCTCTAGTCTTATTAATTTTCTTTATTACATTATTCCGTCCGCGTCACCACTTGGCCTCATGGACCAGCGCTGCGCCGGTGGGTTTCCTTCAGGCGTAGCACATGATGAGTGGTGTCAGTTTTGATACCAAACACCTTTTCTTACCTCACCTTACTTTTTAACCGACGAAAAAAAACTGAGGAGGTTCTCAATTCATCACGTATTTTTTTTTATGTATGCCCACGCATAATTTTTTAGAAAGAGCACACTTCCAAGGTGGTCCCATTGTCATCATGTTAGAATCTGATGATGATATCCTGGGAAAATTGAAGGAACTCTTCAAATTTTATAGGCACGCTTGCAGCGATTTCGGTTTTTGTGTTTGTGTAAGCATCGAGAGCTTTTAGGCTAGTGCCGTATAATATACTATGACAGTATAGTACGAGTACGTTACGTGGCGATAAATCACTAAAAAGTAAGAAATAAAAATTTTTAACAAAAAATAGAACCGACTCAAATCGCACTAAAAAGTAAAATATATTATCATTTAGTTGCTTTAATTTACTTAAGCATATCTAGGAGTCGGTGCCAGCCAAGGTTTCTACTTTAAGGACCTAGAATCTAAAACCCACAAAGTGCTTTACTACGTTAAATAAATGTTCCTTAAACTTGTCTGGCACCGAGTTTATAAATATGCTTAAGTAAATTAAAGCAACTAAATGACATAGTTATTTTTTACTTTTTAGTGCGTTTTGAGTCGATTCTATTTTTTTTTTAAAACTTTTTCCTATATAGTATATTTT
This sequence comes from Mycalesis mineus, assembly GCA_034621355.1. Classification (NCBI taxonomy): domain Eukaryota; kingdom Metazoa; phylum Arthropoda; class Insecta; order Lepidoptera; family Nymphalidae; genus Mycalesis; species Mycalesis mineus. The sequence goes on from CM067903.1 coordinate 8,262,102, forward strand.
TAAGGATCAAATAAGTTTATTCTCTTTCTTTCTTCTTATGATTGGCGAGAAGAATAATTGTTATCATCTTGCGTTCTCCGTATTGGAGCACCTTATTGATTATTGAGTCTGAGTTCCAAATCGCCTATCCAAAAAGAGCTATACGGTCATTCAAACAAGCTTATAATGATGTTAATAAAATCGAACATTAAGCAGACAAATACAGGCGAAATATTCATTTGATATACAGCAAAGACTGCGAATACGTTCTTTAGATAACAGAGAGCTCAATTTGTTCATGGAGTCGCATATCCTGCTGGGGAGATATGCAATATCGCGGCAGTATTGCTGTGTCGGGGGTATCTGATATTACCATGTCACTTTATATACTTCTGCTGCCCTACAAATATTTGAATGTTTAATATTTACGCTGTAAACTAACACAATACGTAACATTTATATATGTACACTAGCAGTCGCCCGCGACTTCGTCCGCATGAAAACCTCTTAGGTACTCTAACTAAACTTAATTTTTTTATAGTTTCTTGTCAAGCAATATCCTCCGTCCCGTCCCGTGTACTAAAGATCTACATTTTCGTTAAACATTGTACTATATTACAGTACATTAACATTAATAATATATATATATATGGCAAGCTGATGTGTATAGCTTGTATTAAATAGTCTATTTTACTTTTGAGTCTAGGTTTCATAATAAACAAAATAATTTACAATCTGACATGCAGATCTCGAGATTAGCCCGTTTAAACAAACGAACAAACTTTTTCGTATATTATATAAATATGGTCTGCCATGCCTCGCGCGACAAAAACTGTGGTAACTCAGGTAATATATACAACACAAATATAAAATATAGCCTATGACACTCACCGATAACGTAGCATTCTACTGGTGAAAGAATTTTTAAAATCGGATCAATAGTTACGAAGATTAGCCCCGACAGAACTTACAAACATACAAACTTTACCTTTTTATAATATTAGTATAGATAACGCCAACCAACAGCTACTGAGCTAGACCTCCCACCTTAGAAATGCATCTTATACCTTATAGCTCAGACCCACCACGCTACACAAATGTATGTTGACGGTCTTACAGACGGGTTATAATGGTGGTTATATTGGTGATAAAAGGTACCAGCTTTAGGGGCTGTCACAGGCAAAGGTGTGTAATACTACCTCTACTCAATACACATCAGAATTTTTATTGAAAATTCGTAGAAATAAAACAAGCTAAATATTTCATAGTATACATACTTGAACCTAGAGCCACGTGATCGGAAGTTATGTACATAGGCTAACCACCGAACCAACGAGGCAGTCAAAAAATAAAAGAAATACCGAGCTGAAAAGACTGAAGTATCGCTAATAGTTAGGTTCGTGATAATGCATACAGAATTAAATAATTCCCATTTACATTAATTATCATATTTAACCGACGAAAAAATACGGAGGAGGTTCTCAATTCGACACGTATATTTATTTTTATGTATGACCATGCATAACTTATTCCAGAGTTGTCCGATTTCGATAATTCTTTTTTTATTAGAAAGGTCACCAAGGTTTCTACTTTAAGGACATGAACTAGAACCCACAAATAGCTTTAAATTAAATAAATAATAATTTTAGTTAAATAAATAATATTCCTTAAACTTGCTGGCACCGACTTCATAGATATGCTTAAGTAAATTAAAGCAACTAAATGACACAGTTATTTCATAATTTTTAGTGCGTTTTGAGTCGGTTCTATTTTTTGTCAAAAATTTTTATCATGAATGAAAATTAATCTGTTTCCAAGCATTTCCAACAATTTTTAATAAACTTTTAAATTTTTTTTATAAATCAATTGTACATATGTATGTTAAGTCACAATATCTTGAACAGGCAACATCAATATATTAATGATGCAGTTGAAAAGTCAAGGAAAATCCCTACCGAGTGAAGTTTTCAACGCGACGATTTTAAAATATAAAGAGCTTGAAGATTCCCAAAGTTTTCCGAGGCTTTCCCGGTCGATGCCTAACTTCTATACTGGAGAGGCTTAGTGGGGAAAGTTTTAGAATATTTGAAAAAGAAAACTTTCAATACGTGGCCCGTTTGCAGCTCAACTATTAGATAAGTGAAGTGTCTAATATACGCACTGTGGAGAATTGTTTTTAATACCTGCTCTTTACCAGACATTACCACTTTGAAGTAACACTTTTATTAAAAAAACTTTAGCACTTGATTCAATTGTGACAATTTAATCTCATTGTGCATCGAGAGGTATCTTTAAAACAGAGCTCTTCTGTGCAAATTTACATTATTTTTAGACTATTTTAACAGCCCACTAAAGTGCTAAACCTTTCTGCTAGCTTAGAGCTACCACGCAGCTACCATTACGGTTTGGCTAGCTTAAAATAATAATGTTTAATTTTGTAACCAACACTAACAGATATTTGTGATAATAACCGTGACCGAAGGTGTAACCAGGGTACGGGGGTGTAACACCACCAACTTGAATTTTGCTGAAAATTTCTCGGAAAAAAGGAAAACATGCTACTTCACTGTTTCACCCAGGACTAGAAAGTGATTGTGATCCAAAACTACATAGACTTACCACTGGACTAGAGTAGTTGTAATAACTAATAACTTAGCTTTCCATGTATTCACTAATCAGAGATGTGATTTATTTGAAATACTTCTACTTACATTAAATACTTTATTTAAAATGTAAATACAAAATGCAAAATACCTATTTTGTATTTTGCATTTAAATGCTTTTTAACAAAAACATTTTGTATTTTATTTCAAATACCTTTCGAGATGTATTTTGCATTTTTAAAATTCATTTCAAAATGTAAAATACTTTCTGATTAAGTTTAGCCAACATTACCAGTCAAACGAAATGAAATGAACAAATGACGCTTGTATTGCCGAATTTGATAGTGGATTTTTGTCGGCCGCGATTCACGCTAAAACACTGAATGTATTAAAAGGAAACTTGGCATGTTTATAGTTCATATTTTGAGGTATTGCATAGGATACTTTCTGTCGCGAAAATTAAAGTAGAAGGGGTTGACAGTTCCTATATAGTCTTTAATTTTTGAAGTTATATTAATGAAAATTTGTTCTCAATTCAAATACATATTCAAATCAAATTGTTTTTATAGAATTACTGATTATACTACAGCTACAATCAATTTTTTGTCAATCTGTTTGTTCCGGCTAATCTCTGAAACAACTGGACCTATTTAGATGAGTCTTTAGACACTTATTTACTAACGTTATAAGTAACTTAGGTTAATCTTATTTTAATAATGTTAAGTGATATTCTAAAATAAATAAAAATATCATTCAATTTGGTCAAAAGGTATTTTATTTTGAAAAAGCATTTTGAAAATACCTATTTTGCATTTTGCATTTGAAATACAAAACGCAAAAGTATTTGGTATTTTGCATTTGAAATAGTAAATCTGAAAGTATTTTGCATTTTGTATTTAAATACTTTTATGGAACCATTTTATACATCTCTGTCACTAATAACTTAGCTTTAGGAGGAGAGAAAAACGCCGAACAGAGTCCAAAACTTGCGGCATGGATGTAGGCTTGTGACCGGTCCACGCTCGCCTTCCCTGCTCGAATTATTCTCCCTGCCCAACCACATTGGCTAGGATCCTGCTAGAGTAGCTTTACTCGTTCAAGAATCTAGCTTACTGCAGTTCTAGTCAGAGCTTGGTCTTTCAGCTAAGTGAGATTGTGAGATTTTGCTGGATATCTCTCGCACCCACTTCTACTGCATATAAATTAACCAAATAGCTCTCCTATACTTCTGTTATTTCTATACAATTATTTTACAAAAGAGAAGTTACGAAAAAAAAGAAACAAAGGTAGCTAAATATACACAAACCATTATGGAGTGAAAAGTGCTCAACTCCTCAACATTAAGTATGCCATTTTGGTCACTGCTCTCAATTTTTCCTCATAAAAATAAATTGCCCGCAAGTTTGAGTCATCCCGTACTGGTTACTTCTAATTTTATGGCGAAACTTCCTATACGGGTCGGCGGTCTATAACCAAAAAAGAACTGTCTTCAAGTCCGTAAATTTTTGACGAGCTCACTAACTCTGAGGTGATTCGTTTTACCATCTCGAGCGCAATTTATGGCAGTTAATAATCTTTTTTAACCCGTGCCTTATAAAAGAGGAGTGTTTTAGTTTGACGTGTCTGTCTGTGGCATTATAAATTATTATTATATATCATGCAGGATCGTAACGAATATATATAATAACTTTTCATGGCCTCTTTGGCGCACCGGTTTTATAGAACGGAAGCCCTTTGCCCAATTCCCGGCTGGGCCGAATAACCTCTGTGTCTGACTGGTGGGAGGATTCTGCTGTGGCTAGTTAATACCCTACCGACTAAGACGTCCCGCCAAGCGATTTAGCGTCCTGGGTACAATATCGTGTAGAAACCGAAAGGGTTGAAGATTTAATAGTAGTAATCCTAACAAATTAGCCCATACCATCCTAAATTGCATCATCACTTACCTTCAGATGGGATTGCAGTATTTTATTTTTCGTGGGGAATCCTCTTGGATACCCTCTCGCTACGGGAGGGAGGTGAGGAGCTTATGTCGGTTTCTTACCGACTAAAACCCCACGGTCTTTCTACTCGTCGCCTGAAAACTGGACCACAGGAACGAAACCGCTTCTGAGATGAGATTGCGGTCATAGGCTATCTAGTTATATACAATATCCAAACTGGTCATACTTGTCTGGCTATTCTAAGCTCTCGCGTATTTAACAAATAATATTTATAAACACCAAACATTGTATTGTGTATCTACATTGTATTGTATTCTATTAATTCAATATTATGATGAGAGATTCCAGGAACATTGATATTTTTAATTGTGTAAAATTAAATTCTATATTATAGAGAGATTATTCCAGTAACCGAATTATAAATTGTTGGAAATTACGCTGCGCAAAATCAGGTTGAACAACATTTTCTTTGAATGAATTCCACATATCTATTAAATGGATCATTATCAGCCTATTAACGGCCCACTACAGGATCAGGCCTACCTCCTTATACGAGAGGGGATATGGAGCGTACGCCCACCACGCTGCTGCAATGCGGGTTGGCGGGCTTAGGGTGATAATGTTTCATTTATTAACAATCACTATAAGATGTTGTTGATAGTGACCGGAACCGACGACTTAACGTGCTCTCCGAGGCACGGGGGTGTAACACCTCCAACTTCCAGACTCCGGGCTTGGAATGTACTGAACATTTCATAGAAGAATGAAAAGCTCAGAATTATTCTGTGACCCGACCCAGGAATCGAACCCAGGACCTCGTGATCGAAGCCACATAACCACTAGACCAACGAGGCAGTCTAGTCTCAGTAATAGGCTGATAATGATTAAATGGATTCTGAACTCATTTAACTAACAGCCTATTGTTACAGCCCACAACAGTTCTCCCATACATCATCATCTTTATTAACAGCCGTTGGACGTCCACTGTAGACCATAGACAACAAACAAGTCGCCTTTGGCCAGCCGCTCTTTGCGACACGTTTGATGTATTCAAGGGGTGTCAAGAATTTCTCCCTTACATATAAAAGTGAAAACCACCACACACCAATGCGGGTTTGCAAGTTTAGGGTGATAATTCAACTATATAACAATCAATAACAGTTATAAATTACATTGACCGGGCCAATTTATATTTTATAACCCGAACTCGAACTCAGGACCTCGCAGTTTGGAAGCACATAGGCTACCACATTAAGGTAGTTTAACTGATCTAACGAGATATGTCAGGGTGCGTATATAATAGAACTCTACCCACAAATTAGCAAAAGTTGTAAAAACTACATTTGGTGAATTTTACGACAGTTACGATTTGTAGCAATAGTTTAAGTGGAATTTTTAATACGCTTAGATAGCTGCCTAAATCCAAGACCAAAAAAGACTAACAAAAAATAAAAATCAGTTAAAAAATATAATTTTAATGTTCTTGAATTAAAAACATAAACCTATTTAACTATCGCTGCAAATTCTAAATTTCTAAACGAATATCGAACCGTCAAAAGAATTTTTAATCATCGAAACGTTGAAACTATGCACGTTATTAAATTCTTTTATAAGGTATGAAATATGCTTGATATTTCTATAAATTCATCATATTTTAAGAGGGCACTCATTTTAGATATTTCATATATGAATTATCTAAGCCTTTTTTGCTTCTAGTATTTAAGCATAGCATTTTTGTCAGTATTTCAAGATTTTCTAATAAAATATTTTAGTTTCGAATAGAAATCACCAAGTTGCCTCCGTGGCGCAGTGGTAAGCGCAGTGTATTGATGAGACGGAGTCCGGGTTCGATTACCAACGGGGACGATTGAGATTTTCCTAATTGGTTCGGTGTGGCTGGCGAAAGCCTCGGCCGTGGATAAAGTATTTAGAAATTTAATAGGTAAGGTATAACCATCTTTGTTTTTCTGTTTCCAGTTCATTTTTTTTATTTTCTTAGAAGTCGGGTTCTTGTTTTTATAATAATAATTATAAATAGATACGTACAAGAAAATATGTAGATACTAAAAATCCCTATTCTTTTACTTTAAACTGAATAATTGCATTAAGAGTCATCGTATTCCGAGTCGATCATCAGTTCCCAGTCAGATAGCAAACGAAGTTGATTGCGTGTGTGTGGCGCAATTACCCCCGGATTCAGTCCACTTAATGGGTTTTGTTGAGATACATGGAGCCTTAACTACGCTGACCGTTCGGAACTCTGATGGAATTACTTGTTGAGAACTCATCACCTAAACTATGTAGCGGATACTATCGGCGATATTTCAGTGGACGTTAATAGCACATTTATACAGCGATGTTTAGGATCCTTGCTCATGTTTTAGTATCAAACTGTTAATTACGTCGGAAAATTTGCGCCATATTATAAAATTAGGTAAACTGGCCTATAATTAGATCGCGAATTGACTAATTCATTACTAGATCTATGGATTCAATGTCCTTTATAGACACAGAATTTTTGACGGCGACCGGAGCGCAGTGCAATGCGCGGCAGGTCTACAAAGTCTTAGGTTCGATGATAGATCCCCGGATGGGCCGTTTTCTTTATTTATTACAGAAAAACACCAAACCGAGTTCGAGGCTTGCGGATTTTCCCTGCCTAATCAAATCTGATAGGATCGCAGGACAATCGTTTTAAAATGGAGCTTACTGCAGTATGCTGTAAGTAAGTAGCATACTGAATTATTGAATTTTGAGTTCGGAAATCTATACGAATTATTTGTTAAGAACTCATTACTTAAATTATGTACTATCGGCAATATTATAGTGGATGATAACAGGGACATTAATATACTTGTAGGGCCCTCGCTTGTATCAAAATGTTTGAACATTCTAAAATACGTCGGAAATTCGCGCCACAAAATTAAATGACCTACACTGGCCTAGTTAAAGCGCGGATTGGCCGATACGAAAGTTAAAACTTCTGTGGTAAAACTGATTTTGAGTTCGAACAAAATAACTCTGTACGTATGTGACACCAATGTATTTTTAATTGGATTTTTTATGAATGGCTAAAAAAATACATTCGACGGCCTCCGTGTCGCAATTGTAGGTAATTGCAGTGGATTTACAAGACGGATATTCAATTTAGGAAATCTTAATCAACCCAACCGGAAATCGAACCCAGGACCTCCGTCTCATAAATCCTCAGTAATAATTAAAATCAATTCCAAGAAACGTAAAAAATTGAATGTGACCTGAAAAATGAGTAAGCATATTCTTAAGAGATACATATGATTTGGCGTTCCGCTACGATGTCGTGTAGAAACTGATGGGTGTGGATTTTTGTCCCACTCCTAACAAGTTAGCCCGCTTCCATCTTAGACTGCATCATCACTTAACATCAGGTGTGATAGCAGTCAAGGGCCAACTTGTAAATATAATAAAATAAAATGTATGCCATCGTGGATAATAAGTAATGATTTGTTGTCACATACCTATAGGATGATTCTCCATAGCCATATAGTGCCTATGCCTACCCTGTATATCGATTCTTGAAAAAAAACGTCACTTTTAAGGTCTATGAACAACGGTTGCAAAGCGGTTATTCTCGAATGACATATTGGACTGACAGTCGAACTAAAAGTGGGATGATTGACGAGATGTAAGCGAGATGTTCGTACGATATATTTTATTCAAGAATCGACATACTGTATAGGCAGGTCTGTCGGGTCAGTTATTAATTAAAAGCTAGACACTAGAACAAAACAGAAGCGACTACAGCACAAAGACAGACGTCAAGCGTAGCTCGTTCCAATGGACGGATTATTCAGTAATTTGCATCGGCAGGGCGCCTCTATTTCCATGTCAAAACCTCCAACTTGGAGAATTGTTTACAAGTGCGCCGTCATCTGCCGATGGGTTTGTATCCACCGTATAAATTATGACCACCGTCGATCCGTTTCTCATGTACTATGGATGCGTAGATTAATAAATATTGAATAGAGGGCCGAACTTTGTGTAATGAATAACAAGTAAAAACTTTTTAAGAGTTACATCTTTTTTCATTCTGCATTAACGAAAAAGATTCTTGGAAGTAATCTGCTTTTCTTTTTACACACAAGGTTTAATTTATGGAATACAAATTATTATAACTTTTAAAAGACCAACTGCTTTTCTTGCCGGCTCTTCTTCGCAGGATCTGCCTTCCGAACCGGTGGTAGAGTCACTACGTACAACAGGCTTGACGTTTCAAAAGTGCTTGTCAAACAGCCTACTTGAAATAAATGATTTTGAATTTTGAAAAGTGTTGCCTTCTTCCGGTCTGAAGGGTGTACCAATGTAATTTTAGGGGTATGACCTAACAATTACGCCTTAGGTTGATGGACATAGGAAAACACTTCGGAGAACGAGTTCTTTGCATACCCTGCAAATTATTGCTCTGTTTATAAGTGACTTTGTAGTGGACTATTTGCTGCTTTAATCCGGCAATTAAATAAAAAATAAAAAAGCCCTTTATTTCTTACATAATCTTACAATATTTAGTATGTTAATGTTGTGTTAGTATCTAAAAAAAATATATTGGTTCATAAGTCTTAAAAAAATAATTTATTAGTATTTTTAGTGTACATTTTATTATTATGTAAGAACCCTAGATTGGGTGAAGGCCTCCTCCAAAGACGTCCATTTGTCCCTGTCCTGTGCTATTTGGTTCCAAAATGGGCCAGCTGTTTTTTAAATTTCATCTTCCCATCTTGCTATTGGTCTCCCTCTGCCTCTATTGCCTTGTGGACCTCTCCATATGGTAACTTTAGATCCGGCAATTATTTATATAAAAATACATAAATAAAAAATTAAAGGAACAGTAAATATTTCATTTATTATTCACCACAAGGTTTAAAGGTTTTTTTTCAAACAACTTAATCCAATACCTTATACATCTGTTTTTATTTTATACTTTGTTAAGGTTGACTCACAGCATAAATGTTCCCCAAAATTTAGAAAACAGTGTCCAACGATGTCAATATAAAAGAACAAGTGGAGTTCTCCAACACAGCGGAACGGCGCACGATAACGAACGTCGAAACAACTCGCACGGAATAGACAACGTCGGACGCAATACCACTTGCTACCAATGAAAAGAACAAGATCATATTCATAGAAGTATACTAAAAACATAACTTAGTACGAAATGTTGGTTAGCATGGTATGGGTACGTGATGCGGAATTGCAAATGGAAGGACACAAGAGGAGAGGAAGTCCAAAGAAGAGATCGCTAGAGTACGTGTAAAAGGAAGCCTCTATTTGTAACTATTTGAGGGAGGTGATAGAGAGTATGTGATTAATTGACGCATGAGAGAAGTAAGGAAGAGAATGACATGCTGTGGCGACCCCACTTAAGTGGGTAAAGGGTAAGACGATGATGATCATTTGCTTAGTCCGTCAATTATTACTAAAAAAAAAATTTAAGAAAAAATATAACCAGCCAAAACGCACTTAAAAGTAAAAAATAACTGTGTCATTTAGTTGCTTTAATTTAGTTAAGCATATCTATGAAGTCGGTGCCAGCCATGGTTTCTAAGGTAAATTAAAGCAACTAAATGACACAGTTATTTTTTATTTTTTAGTGCGTTTTGAGTCGGTTCTATTTTTTGTTAAAAATTTTTATTTCTTACTTTTTAGTCATTTATCGCCACGTAACGTACGCGTACTATACTTCTTGTCTGTCTTATATATTATACGGCACTTGTAGACAAAAAGCTACCGATACTTACACAAAAACCGAAATCGCTGCAAGTAGGTATGCCTATAAAATTTTAAGAGTTCCTTCAATTTTCCCAGGAAATCATCATCAGATCCTAACATGATGAAAATGGGACCAAATTGGAAGTGTGCCCTTTCTAATAAAAAAAAGATCAGAATCGGACAACTATGTAAAAATTTACGCGTGGTCGGTCATAAATAAAAAAAAATACGTGTCGTTTTTTTTCATTGGTTAAAAATATATACGGTATAATTGAAAAACTCCTATTTTTAAAGTCGTTTAAAAAGCTCTTATTAGTACGTTTTGATATCGCCTATGAGAACGGACGAACGTCGAAACAACTCTTACGAAATAGAAAACGTTGTATGCAATACCACTTGGTACCAATGAACACGTGCTCGAAGGGTAAGAAAGACCAAAAAGCATAATTTTATGTTTGTCCGTCGTTTCGATGGCTTAACTATAGATAATATTTTGGATAGAGATAGATTAGCTTTGTATAACACATAAAGACCTTAAAGCCCGCCGACCGCCAACGGAGCAGCGTGGTGATAGCAAGTGCCGTATCCCTTATGCTATAGTTGATAATAATGATAATTAATGTAATGTAAAAAAAAAAATCATATTGATTCAACAATGACTGTTCCTATAGTCGTTTCAGTCAACGGTCTTATAGCGAAAAACTTTGACCAACATCTTAAAAAGCTTTCGCTTAATTGTTGGATCAAGGGTCGGATACAGAAGGCAGTAATTCTTGAAACGGCGCGTATTGTGAGGAGGTTCCTCACTCTGGAGCCCTGACCACCGGTTGCTTGGACCCCCGGGCCCCGCAGCAGGCGGAATGGATTTTTTTATAAATTTTTAATAGTGTTTATATAATTGTTTTGTAAGCATTGTTGAAAATTTAAAAAGAAATGTAAATAAATAAATGATAGATAAAAATAATTATGATGACCTTCTGATTCTATCCTTCAGTCAAGTGATGTCAGTTAAAGAATTACAGAAGTATTTATGAAACATTTTGTGATTTTCTGGACATACCTATGTATAGCCCGGGATTAGGTGTTTGGTCCCTAACTAATTGTAACTAATTGTTGTGCAAACTATGTTAGGTGCAGCTGGTATTTTATAGACTATGGCAAGTATTGGAAAACTTGTGGAACTAATTATCTCTCTAGCGTCGGGATAACGAAATTCTCAACTCGGAAACACGCTAGTTATGTAAACCGATAATCGACCATGTGAGATTATTATTATAACGTGTAAATATTTGTGGTAAGGGGTAACATCTGTGTTAGAAACAGAATGTCATATCAGCCAGCTTATATTTATTTGACGACCTCCGTGGCGCAGTGCTATGCGCGGTGGACTTGTAAGACGGAGGTCCTGGGTTCGATTCCCGGCGGAGCAGATTGAGATTTTTCTTAATTTGTCTTGGTCTAGCTGGTGGGAGGCTTTCGCCGTGGCTAGTTAACACCCTACCGACAAAGACGTACCGCCAAGCGATTTAGCGTTCCGGTACGATGTCGTGTAGAGATAGAAGGGGTGTGGATTACATTCTATTTATATCAACTCAGCCCGCTTCCATCTTAGATTACATCATCACTTAACATCAGGTGTGATAGCAATCAAGGGCCTTCTTGTAGTCAATAAAAAAAGCCGCCTATTTAAGCATTTCGCCATATCTCCCGCCTATTGGAAGTCTTTAACGGCCGATTAGGCCAAACATTAAGGCATATATGGTAGTATAAAGCTTAAACCCACCATGCTGCTACAATGTTGGTTAGACAGGATTAGGTTTGATTCTTTAAAGAGATTGCTTAGATAATCTATCAAACCCTAATTATAATCCTTCCGAGCCGGTGGTAGAGTCACTACTAATCTAATAGGACGTTTCAAAAGTGCGTGTAAACTAAGCCTACTTCAAAAAAGAAATTTGAATTTGAACGCCCGGGACTGACGGCCTGACGTGCTCTCCGAGAGATAAATAGCCACTATTTCGAGAATTTTAATTTACCACATAATTTCTACTACATAAAAAACCAGATGGACTACCCAGAATAGACAGTGTACTTACCGTCGGTTAAAGAAGTATGCAAGTAAGTAAATCACTAACCAGGCAGTCACGGGCATGTCAAGTCAATCAATAAGGCAACGGGCGCGTATCGCTGCACCATCGATCACGTGAACTAACTTGTCAGATTGGAGGGTGATCACTCAGGCCGCCGTTACGTGGAGACTATCCGTCTATTTGAACGCCGTTAACATTATATGGGACGACACGATGTGTGCTATTTGTTTAATGATTCTCTCATTGTCCTTTTTTGCTTATTACCTGATTGTGTCATTTCTTTTCAACAGCCTCCGAGACGGAGCAGTATGCGCTATGGATTTATAAGATATAGGTTCCGGGTTTGATTCTTAGCAGGACCAAATTGAGATTGTCTTAATTGGTCAAATTGGAAAAAACCTAACACCCACTGAGTATCAAAAACATAATATCAAAAGCACAATTTCGACAACGACGTCATCGGAGAACGTGGCCTAGCGGGAAGGCGCTCTAAGTGCCCGGAATTCCAGAGAGACGCGGTTTCGAATCCCGTCGGTTCCGCAATTTGTTTTTTTTAATCGTGATATTTCAAAAAGTCATTTTTTTTTTAAATTAATGCAGAACCAAATTGAGATTGTCTTAATTGGTCCACGGCTGGCTGTGTTTTTTTTTAATGACTACAAGTTGGCCCTTGACTGCTATCACACCTGATGTTAAGTGATGATGCAATCTGAGATGGAAGTGGGCTAACTTGTTAGGAGTAGGATGAAAATCCACATCCTTATCGGTTTCTACACGACATCGGCTTGTTTGGAGGCTTTGGTTAGTAACCACTAGCGTACCGCCAAGTGACTAAGCGTTCTGTTCTACACGACTTGTGTGGATTTAACTTTTAACAAGTTAGTCCATTTGCATCTTTGATTGATTGATAAAAATACACGTACCAATCAGGTTAAGTTAAGGTAGTTACGTCAATGTTAAATAGAAAAGTTTTGATAATCCCCGACAATAGTCGGGATTAGGGGAGCTCAAGAGGGAGCTTTTGGATTAACTAGAGCGGCGCACATGAACATAACAAAATATACTATGAATGTTGTTCGATATCTTCACCGTCAATATATCATATCCAAAAATAATTCTTAAATAGTGTCTCAAGGAGATTTCTAGGAGATCTACGTTTGAAATATCTATATAATTCAATATATAATACTTGTCTATAGAAAATCGTTAAGTTGAGCAGTAATGTATCTCAGGTGTATAAAATAGTAACTTGTTAAAAATTGTAATAATTTTCATTGAGTTGCAATCTTGCCTACTTAATGAAAATAATTTTCATGAATGACGACTATTGGTAAAATGAATAGGTTGTCTATCGGTCATCAAATAAATTCAGCAAAACATAAATATTCGAATGATCATATAAATCGGGCAATACATCACTTGCGGGACATTGACAATGGAGCTGCAACACAACGGACGTCCCGAGCTGCGGATGAAGATAGATTGCGGACGGAATGCGTGGTCACCCATCCGCGCTCGCACCGTGTGATAAATGTTTCTTTATCTGCACTAATATATCGATATATTCTAATATTTACTGATGACTGTGTATACTATATGAGCTGCGCGAATGAAGATAGATTGCGGACGGAATGCGTGGTCACCCATCCGCGCTCGCACCGTGTGATAAATGTTTCTTTATCTGCGCTAATATATCGATATATTCTAATATTTACTGATGACTGTGTATACTATATGAGCTGCGCGAATGAAGATAGATTGCGGACGGAATGCGTGGTCACCCATCCGCGCTCGCACCGTGTGATAAATGTTTCTTTATCTGCGCTAATATATCGATATACATATTCTAATATTTACTGATGACTGTGTATACTATATGAGCTGCGGATGAAGATAAATCGCGGATGAAATGCGTCGTCACCCATCCGCGCTCGCACCGTGTGATAAATGTATCTTTATCTGCGCTAATATATCGATATACATATTCTAATATTTACTGATGACTGTGTATACTATATGAGCTGCGGATGAAGATAAATCGCGGATGAAATGCGTCGTCACCCATCCGCGCTCGCACCGTGTGATAAATGTATCTTTATCTGCGCTAATACATCGGTACTTTCTAATATTTACTAATGACTGTGTATACTATATGAGCTGCGAATGAAGATAGATTGCGGACGGAATGCGTGGTCACCCATCCGCGCTCGCACCGTGTGATAAATGTTTCTTTATCTGCGCTAATATATCGATATATTCTAATATTTACTGATGACTGTGTATACTATATGAGCTGCGGATGAAGATAGATTGCGGACGGAATGCGTGGTCACCCATCCGCGCTCGCACCGTGTGATAAATGTTTCTTTATCTGCGCTAATATATCGATATATTCTAATATTTACTGATGACTGTGTATACTATATGAGCTGCGGATGAAGATAGATTGCGGACGGAAAGCGTGGTCACCCATCCGCGCTCGCACCGTGTGATAAATGTTTCTTTATCTGCGCTAATATATCGATATATTCTAATATTTACTGATGACTGTGTATACTATATGAGCTGCGGATGAAGATAGATTGCGGATGGAATGCGTGGTCACCCATCCGCGCTCGCACCGTGTGATAAATGTATCTTTATCTGCGCTAATATATCGACATATTCTAATATTTACTCTGGATTGTGTACTATATAAGCTGCGTATGAAGATAGATTGCGGACGGAATGCATGGAAGATTACGCTAACCGCAACAGAGCCTACACTAATCTACGCATTTCGCTACAAGCCGCCAAGTTCGCGTTCCTATTGAATTGACTTCGCTATAACGTTATCGACATTGATTTATAAATCAATGGTTCAAAAGTTAAAGATGTCCTCTCTCGACTCAAAGACTATTCTGTCTGTCTCCTCATTTCTAATTCGATCACTCATAGATATACTGAGCAACGCTCATTCCATCGCCCTCTTTACTATATCTACTTTCTTCTCGGGCCTTAAGCGAATTCGTTTCGGACCTATAACTAATATTTTACACAGGAGACCAGACAACGTTTGTCCCTAATGTAAAACAATCGTTTTCTATACAATTATATTATATAAAAGACCATTGATTCTATACTACCTATTCATATGTTAAATAACACGGTAATAACGTAACTATCACGTCGCAATATGGTGACAAAAAGCCTACATCTCACACCGTATGAGCAAATGTATTCAGGGGGCCCATTCGAGATTCAGTCCCACGCATGTGTCATACACAGTGGCCCTCCTGGGACGAGGTGGATGCGCAAAAACTGAATATTGGAGATATGCGAGCATTATTGTACCGCGTATCCGTTTTACAGCACGACACGGCTGTTAAATCGTTGAGCATCTTTTAATTTTACTTATCAACTGATAAGTAACGTCGTTAAAAAATTATAACATTTTTTACAGCAATTTTAATAATAGACAAATATATCGACGCTTCGAGATGTATATTTATGTGTAAATTGTATATAATGGTAGAAATGGCCAAGCTCGAGATATGTAATGTTGAGTTTTTCTTTGTTCCCAAAAATTCAAAATGAAAATTTTCAGCTCGGTGCCTGGAAGTTGGTGGCATTTCTCCTCCTAAGCAAGGTTCTGTTCATTATCACTAATAGCCTTAGCAAGCCAATTCGTAACCAAATAGTTTAGTGGGTCTAAAATGAAGGAAGGTCTGTAGTAGATCATTGAACCCTTAAGTATTGACTTAGGCAAGCCCATCTAATTATTTAACGTATTAACAATTTTGAATAGAAACACACGTTTGCTTGAAAAGCTTTGCTTTAAGCTATATCACGATACGTGTGACAATATTAATGGTCCACCAGAACTTGGCCCATTAATGCATCTACTATGTTTATGACTTAAGTAACTGTATTAATGCACGTTGTTCATACCTAGTGCCTTAACAAATTACGTTACGCTATACGCAGTTAGGTACGTATGTATGTATTTATGTAAGATTTTTTTAACTTACTTAATTTTTTATAGCATATTCTTTTAACCTGGCATTCGTACGTAATTTTAGTGACGTTATACGACAAAAAATTAACGTAAAAGTAATGAAATCGCGGAAATACTCCAGCAATGGGCACTCGGTCCCAAGTACCTAATACATAATGGATAACAGCCAGGCTAGTTTCAATAAAGGATTTTTTGCATACTCCTTACATTCTGTTATATTGTTACGTCGTTTTCCTTTAAATTTATTCCCTTTTTTCTGCGAAAGAAGTTTTTATAACGATATTCATAGTACAAATCATGAGAGTTAAATCTATTCAATGCTCGTAGAGAGTCTCTCTCTTATTTTTATTTTTTTAATTACATGATATAACAATGTCAACGTATAAGGTTTCATGTATACTTACAATTTTAAATCTATTAGTATCACAGGCGATTTAGGGAAGTACCGACATGCTTTTTATAGCTGCTTCCGCGAAGCACGTTTGCTACTGGTATTGTTCCGGTCTTAAGTATGGATTGACGGTCTCCGTAAAGCAGCGGCATGCGCGGTGGATTTCTAAAGCGGAGGTCCTGAGTTCGATTCCCGGCTGGGCTGATTGGGATTTTCTTAATTGATCCCTGTCTTGCTGGTGGGAGGCTTTAGCGGACAAATATTTAGCGTTCCTGTACGATGTCGTGTAGAAACTGCAGGGGTATGGATTTCATCCTACTCCTAACAAGTTAGCCCGCTTCCATCTTAGATTACATTATCACTTACTCTCATGTGTGGCTGCAGTCAAGGGCTAACTTGTAATGAATTAAAAAAAGAGTTAAACGCGGTTTCACAGGGTGTTGGTTTTAAAATACATGCTTTTGGCATGCTCTCCAAATGTTGCTTTTTTATAGGTGATATGGGTTTACACTTACCATCAGGTGGATTATCTTATTGGTCAGCTAATTTGTTTTTTTTAATAAATGGACGGTAAATATGGGTATGAAAATGTAGTCCCTAAGCTTAAAGATATAGGTGACCAACAGCTTTGACGAAATCAAGTTCCATCGATCCAAAATGATTTAAAACTTTTTTAAATTTCAGGGTGATTGAAGCAATAGGCACGTCACACCTTAACCTAACTGAAATCCTATTATGAAGGGAGCACAGTGGCACAGTGCGGAGGAGCGGATCTGATCTGAAATGCAAACCGCGACCCAAAGAATCTCATTAGCGACGACTTCCCTCCACTGCCGCGGTGTTACTCTGAACTCGTTCAAACTAGATTTTTCCGTTGTTGTGCGAAAAAAAAATTACGCCAGATATTTATAACATTCTAGACTAAAAAATCAGCGAGTAAAAAGTATATATAGAATAGAATAAAAAATAAAATGGACTGAAGTTCAATTCATCATCATCTGGTCCCAGCTTAAGAACAAAATTTGCTGTCAATATGCGAAAGGCTTTCCTGTTATTATCCACAATTTGCCATCAAAATCTAAATAAATGATTAGGTACTGTAATGGTTGATTCTTTCACGTTGGGGGCCAATTGTACTGATTGGTTCTTTTAGGTTGAGAGCCACATGAAATGAAGTTTAACTGGCCATACCGACATCAAAACAAATTTTTGAAAAATCACCAAACTTGAGCAGGCTGTCGGAATATTTTTAAATGTGACATCACCAAACTTAAAACTCCGTACAACCCGTTTGTACAAAATGTCAAAATTCATCTTCCTCCCCCACCACAAATATTTGTAAACAAAAAAAACACGAAGCAAAGTTCAAATACTATTATTTCGAATAATGTGTTATTTTAAAAATTTGTTAAAATAAAATCAAATATATTTTTTTTTATACATAAAATATTTTTTATTATATAAGATAGGAAACAAAACCATATATAAAATACAAATTGAAACTAAATTAAATTAAATCTAAAACCTCCTCGACTCCACTGCAATGAGGTATAGTGCCCAGGATACTGGCAGCATTTCCCCTTTGGATGACCAAACTAATCCTTTGGCCAAGGTTTGAGATTTGGTCCCAAATAAAATTGAATTGAAAAAAATATTTTCTCTCATTCCGCGTGAAAATCATTCCAGAGTAAGCCTTCAACAATGAAGACATCCTGTCTTTGCATTCTCGCGCGCCCGCTCATTGGAAAATCACCGCCGCCCGCTGAATACCGAACGACTCGCTGACGATAAACAATGTACGGGAACATTTACTTACAGATGCATTCCGTTTACATTTGCTATGTAGACTCAGGTATAGAGGGTTAAGGGTAGAGGCAAGATATGTAGAGATTAGGAATAAGACAAACTGCCACGTAAACACAGGTATAGAGGGTACAATACACTACACTACACAAAGTAAAGGTAAAGGTTGTAAAATCACCGCCGCCCGCTGAATACCGAACGACTCGCTGACGATAAACAATGTACGGGAACATTTACTTACAGATGCATTCCGTTTACATTTGCTATGTAGACTCAGGTATAGAGGGTTAAGGGTAGAGGCAAGATATGTAGAGATTAGGAATAAGACAAACTGCCAAGTAAACTCAGTTTTACAAGTTATAATACACTACACTACACAAACTAAAGGTAAAGGTTACAAAATCACCGCCGACCGCTGAATACCGAATGACTCGCTGACGATAAACAATGTACGGGAACATTTACTTACAGATGCATTCCGTTTACATTTGCCACGTACACTCAGGTATAGAGGGTTAAGGGTAGAGGAAAGATATTTAGAGTTTAGGAATAAGACAAACTGCCGCGTAAACTCAGTTATAGAGGGTATAATACACTACATTACACAAACTAAAGGTAAAGGTTAGAAAATCACCGTCGTCCGCTGAATACCGAACGACTCGCTGACGATAAACAATGTACGGGAACATTTACTTACAGATGCATTCCGTTTACATTTGCCTCGTATACTCAGGTATAGAGGGTTAAGGGTAGAGGCAAGATATGTAGAGATTAGGAATAAGACAAACTGCCACGTAAACACAGGTATAGAGGGTACAATACACTACACTACACAAACTAAAGGTAAAGGTTGGAAAATCACCGTCGTCCGCTAAATACCGAACGACTAGCTGAAGATAAACAATGTACGGGAACATTTACTTACAGATGCATTCCGTTTACATTTGCTATGTAGACTCAGGTATAGAGGGTTAAGGGTAGAGGCAAGATATGTAAAGATTAGGAATAAGACAAACTGCCACGTAAACACAGGTATAGAGGGTACAATACACTACACTACACAAAGTAAAGGTAAAGGTTAGAAAATCACCGCCGTCCGCTGAATACCGAACGACTCGCTGACGATAAAAAATGTACGGGAACATTTACTTACAGATGCATACCGTTTACATTTGCCTCATACACTCAGGTATAGAGGGTTAAGAGTAGAGGCAAGATATGTAGAGATTAGGAATAAGACAAACTGCCACGTAAACACAGGTATAGAGGGTACAATACACTACACTACACAAAGTAAAGGTAAAGGTTGTAAAATCACCGCCGCCCGCACACTACACTAAGGTAAAGGTTAGAAAATCACCACCGTCCGCTAAATACCGAACGACTCGCTGACGATAAACAATGTACGGGAACATTTACTTACAGATGCATTCCATTTACATTTGCTATGTAGACTCAGGTATAGAGGGTTAAGGGTAGAGGCAAGATATGTAAAGATTAGGAATAAGACAAACTGCCACGTAAACTCAGGTATAAAGGGTACACTAGACTACACAAACTAAAGGTAAAGGTTACAAAATCACCGCCGTCCGCTGAATACCGAATGACTCGCTAACGATAAACAATGTACGGGAACATTTACTTACAGATGCATTCCGTTTACATTTGCCTCGTACACTCAGGTATAGAAGGTTAAGGGTAGATGCAAGACAGATACTTATTAGAAATAGAAGAAAAATTTTTTAATCGAGATTTTTGGCTGTAAAGAATTATACACTAAAGGTAAAATTAGTTAAAATTACTAAACTAAATTGTTAAATACATAATGCATACCGTTTATATTTGCCAGATTGAGATCAAAAGATACAGCAGTTTATGCCGCAAATCAACACTCGTAACAACTCACAAGGGCATCAAAACCTAAGGAGTGTATTTCCAATCGACCTAGATTCTTGGAATTTGGCATTAAGTTTTAAAAAAGGAAAAAATACCCAAAACCTTCAATTTTACGCAACCTTCGATGCGCGAATCCGACTCGCGCTTGGCCGGTTTTTTAGGCATTAAGGACAACTGGACTAATTGATGTTTTATCCCTTTTTAATATTATGTTCATTCCTATTTCATTTTGTTCTACATCTTATGTAACAACGTCTGGAATTATAAGCCAAGAGAAATAGCAAACCAGTTGTAGACAAAAATTAAAGAAGTCTAGGCAATCTAACTTCCTCAGGCAGAACCAGCAACTAATTTACCTACGCAAACGTACTGCCAAAGAACTAATAAATGCAACCAGATGTGACACTCGTGTATAGTATCATTAATTCATTATATTTTTCGACGGGCAATAGGTAGTACTTTATATTTCGTATTTTAAAAAACGGGTTAGCTGATTCGTATAGAACTTTGTATTTTAATAATTTAGCCGTAGTTTTATACTTTATTTTTTAACTTTGATCATTTTCTGTTCTTTTTAAATATTTTTTTTTATGAGTACAAGTTGGCCCTTGACTGCTATCACACGCGATGTTAAGTGATGATGCAATCTGAGATGGAAGGGGGCTAACTTGTTAGGAGAAGGATGAAAATCCACACCCGTATCGGTTTCTACACGACATCGTACCGGAACGCTAAATCGCTTGACGGTACGTATTTGTCGGTAGGGTGGTAACTAGCCACGGCGAAAACCTCCCACCAGCCACTCCAAAACAAATTAAGAAAATCTCAATCTGCCCCGCCGGGAATCGAACCCAGGACCTCCGCCTTATACATCCACCGCGCATACTACTGCGCCACGGAGGTCGTCATAAAAAGGAATAAACACATGATTTTTGAAATAAAAGTAAATGGTTTTTCAAAAATTCATAAAACGCCTCAACCGTATTACTTATCTTGAACTCAAATTAAAAAATTCTTTATCCCATTTTCTTCATTTATTCAATGAAATCAATAATAGACCGTATCATAAAAGTAATGATGGCTTCAAATTATAAGGCCGTAGATGTACCTATAAGATTTATTTTTACAGGCACATTAAGCTGAACACCTATATCTCAAATTGATGGACACGTGGCAGCACTTTACAGGACTTATTACATGCCCTAGGAAGTGAAACTAGGCAATGGTTTTCCGCTGGTAGGCAATCTGCATCGTACTTCAATTATCATCACAAAAACTACTGCCATACGAATAGGTAATAAACTCTACATCGGGTAAGCCATCTATTTACATATTTTATTCATTGACATACGCCTTGCCTTCGGCGAAGTGGATTACTTTTTCTCGACTATTCCATTTTAAACTGAGAAAATTTACCTTCCCTCCCTTGCCATCTTCAGTTGGCGAGTTCATTTGATTTATTTTCTCTCAATTTGTGTGTATAGCGATCCATATTGTTGGTACCTAATCGAGTTAAAGCTATCTTGAATCTCATTACCTGTATGTGACTTCTGGTTTATTTCCGCTTTTTAAGAGCTTTGTACAATCAATTCCATTTTAATAGCAGATTATCAAACGGCTGAATAGTAGGGATTACTTGAATGCAATTTATGAAATGAAAATAGACAATAGAGACAAGAGTTACCTAATTGAAAAACAAAATAATTCTGCAAGCAATATCTGGTATTTCAATTGTAATAATAGGTAAAAGTAACATGCAGCCATGTCATTATTAAATTCGGCGAGTAAGTACAGGTCATAAGCATAATTATCACTTCGGGGAGTGTGCGAAGGAATTGCATGATCTTGTTCCTCCTAATTTTTTTTGTTAACTTTTGACGAATTCATGACAATAAATTAGATTATGAGATTTTATAAAAAAGCAAAACATAATTCTAAATTTATTAGGCATAAAATGTGTTGCATTTTCTACGTTCATTTTAAATTTGTTTGTTGACACACCTTTCTACCATATAACAGCTAGACGACGTGAAAACTGGCACCCTTACGTTGTGATGTCCAAACCTAACGCAAAACTTACAATATTCGCACTAAACATTTTGCATCCATGTTCTTAAAACCGCACAAATTTGAGGCAAAAGATTTGAGGAATGCCCATTTCCAGCGTCAGTGCTGAGTTAATTAATGAAATATTTTGAGTTGAACCAGTATTACTGGCAAAGTGAATACAAAAGAGGGCCAACTTAAAACGATAAACACCAAAATTGGTTCAACT
Source organism: Mycalesis mineus (assembly GCA_034621355.1). Lineage (NCBI taxonomy): Eukaryota > Metazoa > Arthropoda > Insecta > Lepidoptera > Nymphalidae > Mycalesis > Mycalesis mineus. The sequence goes on from CM067903.1 coordinate 8,284,824, forward strand.
CAAAGTAATACAAAAATATATACACAAATTGATAAGCTTACCACCTATACAGAAAACTTCTGCAATGCACAAGGACTCGGCAATCAGTTTTTTGCCTCTCCTGTAAAATCAGCTTTTTTGAGTTAATACCTGTTTAGAGGTGCGATATGTAAGCTATATTAATGTGAAGGTTCATCAAAATCCATTCAGTAGTTTTTGCGTGAAAAAGTAACAAACATCCATTCATACGTACAAACTTTCGCCAATATTAGTAAGGATTTTACGAACTCGTATGCATTATATCATCATTGAAGGTTACAAGAGCAGATATAATAACATTAGGCAATCTAAAGGAACTACTTCAAGTGCAATTATAAATTAGTATGAAGAGTAATTTTCCAGTTGAACTTGTGGGGATTGCGTTTGAAGGTAAACAGCCGGCGCCATTAAATTTCTGCGCTACGACTCTGTAGTTGTGCAGTTGCTACTTACGAGGAGTTCCTTACTTTTGCTTTGACGGAGAATGTTTAAGAGACGACATTTAAATACCTAAGTTAAAAAAGTTATTCCTGCGAGTAATATTTTGCCTTTTACTCGTAAGTAAAAGGTAAAGGTAACTTGTCCATCAACTCACATTGGTGCAGTGTGGTAGATTTAAGTTCGGTATCCCCCTCCTTCTTCTATAGAGAAGATTGTAGTTGGCCCATCACACCTCTCAAATGCGCGTTGGTGGTCTTATTGATAATGCTTAAAAAAAAGACGTGTGGCACTCGGAGACTGCCGCGGTAAAGCTATTGCATAGCATTTTTTATCAACTTATGTTTACCTACCGACGTCATTGGGACTGGATTCGAACCCGTGTCTCTCTGGCAATCCGGGCACTTAGAGCGCCTTACCGCTAAGCCACGTTCCCCGATGACGTCGTTGCCGAAATTGTGCTTTTAATGTTATGTTTTTGATACTCAGGGGGTGTTAGGTTTTTTCGTTACGGAATTTCTGTATTCGGTCTCTACGCTCAAGGCCCGCGATAAAAACTATACAATAGCTTAAAAATAATTAAAAAAAAAGTGTGAGGGTGGGAACGACAACTTAACGTGCTCTTCGAAGCACGGAGCGTATGATGTAATCAACTTACCGAGTTTTACTTTACCGAGTCCCACTCAGGATTCGAACCCAGAGCCTAATGAATCCGAAGCTACATAGGCCTGATCGATTAGACAATAAAATAAAACACAGCATTCGATTTGCAAAATAAAGCAACACCATCAGGTCCGACACGTAAAACCCAAAATTTCTTAAAAAAAATTAAGAAACTTAAAAAAAATTAACTCATTTATTTATTTATTCAGGAAAACCAATTGGTAATAAGTTAATTCTAGTCTATTGTTATGGTTTGTACACTGTAAGCTTTAGGGGATGTTCAGCTTTTGACAGGTTTTCACAACGTACACAATTATTTGAATTACAGAGTCAAAATAATATCTCTTAATCTAACGACAGTGCAAAAAACCTAATTTAAAAAATAATACTTACATAATTACAAGTTGAACAAAAAATAAAATAAATAATAAAAATAAAATACGCACTCTCCACTAAAAAACCTAAAAGAGGTTTAAACAAAGAAATATCGTGAATCACAATTAGGAACAAAACTTGAGCCCACTTGAATATCTTGTAATTGAGCTCATCTACAAATCGTACCTGAGTACGACAGCAATAGATTCACAAAGGAGTCAGTTAATTGTTATGCTAAGTGCTCCCTCTTCCATAAGTCCAGTTTTTGCCTGAACCCCGTGCCGATCTAAATTTCTAATCGCCCGGGCGCTTTATGGTGCTAATATCTTGATGCCATCGCTTTGTGCCGCAGTATCTTGCTTTGCTTCTTGTGAAATCCGAGATTATACTCGAGCTGGGCTTCATTTTTAATGACTGTTTAATTTATTCTTCGGATACATTGGGAAATACGACCAAATAAAATCGACAAAGTCAAATCTTTGCCTTAATTTTTTTCTTAAGTAAGAGATTTAACACTTACTGACAAAAACCTCTCGGGAAATTATATAAGTTAAAATTAAATATTTAAATTTTAAATATTTTTTTACCATTACGTTGGCATCATTGTTTTCTATATTGACGCGGAATTCAAGCATCATTTTAAAATTTTTAACATTGAACGATTTTTAATTTCGCCAAATGTGTTGGCAACCATTTGGTAAACAGAGTCAAACTGTGTCCGGTTCCGGTACGATGAAGAAAACGGTGGAAAGAGAAAATGGATAATATCCTACTCTAACATTGCATCATCACTTCCCATCAAGTTGTAGTAATTTTAAAAAAATAATAACTCAAAACGAATCTTAAAAAGAATCTTTTCTTTTCAAAAAACGAAAAAAGGTTAAATATTAAATGAATGTTTTGGTCTTAAAGAAAGCGGAAATCTACGCAAGCGAAGTCGTGGCCATCTGCTAGTACGGCATATTCGCAAAGGATCATTCCATAAATATTTAACGGGTTATAAATGTCAACATCGGGCTTAAACTTTCATTAAACCGGCGTCCAAAACATCGAAAATGCCCGAACACGTATACTATCGTATGTTTTAATCTGGTAAAATAATTTAAACTTTTAATCCTCGATAGCGGATCCCAATATCATTATGAACGGTAAAACAGGGCATACTTCATTCTGTATTTCTGTAATAACAAATATATATAAACTTATATTTTACACATTATATATATATTACTTTTATGAAGTACCTACTGTTGTGAAATATTGTAGCAAAACAAAAAAGTTTGTATCATCATTACATAGTATAAATCAATGTCGCTTTTTTATGTTTGTCCGTATGTATGCTTTAATCTTTGTAACTACGCAACCGATTTTTATGCGGTTTTTTTTATCAGATAGAGTGGTTCAACAGGAAGGTTTATGTGTATAATACATGTATAATGCAGTAGAGAAAAACTGATAAATTAACGCATTTTTTGCGCTTACATTGCAAACGCTGGCTAAACCTTAGGAGATATATCAAAATAATGTTCTACAGTATTAAACAACTTAAAAAGGTCAACTAAAAAGTCCGCGATGGTATAAGTCAATCTCTTGGGGATAACCCAAAATAACAATTTTAACCCAAAAGTAATGGCTTATTTACGAAGCGATTTTAAGCAATATTAATACTTTGTGCATTCAATATAGACCACTGTTGCCCTTTACAGCATGTAGTTTTAGCGAATATTTTCCAAGATATGTAATATAATAATATTGTTAACTAGATTTATTTATTTATTTTATTTATGAGATACGCCAACAATGGCAACATTATACATCGATCGAAAAAAATAAAAAAATTGAGCATAAAATCTAGAGCTGATACTGACATTTCTTACAGGCATATTCGACATTTTCATTTCTCCGGCTTAAAATTAATATTATGTGACATTAGTTATAAAATATATATATACTTAACAAATAGATTATTACAAAACAAAAAAAATATTACTACTTACATAATTATTATTTAAAATTAAAGTTAATTAAGCTATTATAATTTAAATTGTATTTTTTATTACAATTCATTTTTTTTTAATTTTCCTCTTAAAGATTTCTAGAGAATCCTGAAACATGTCAACATCATGGTGTTCGAGACGGTTATAATTATTTATTAGGCGATTAATAGGAGAATATCTGCCTAGGTTGCTAAATGAGAAGTGAGGCGCGAAGATGTTCTGCTGAGGGCGTCGCGGATTGTATCGCGGTACTTGTATGCTGATCTCATTCTGATATAGATAGGTATACCAGCGATTACGTGCGCGTATATCCTGTTACTATGGGAGTAACGGGAAATCTGTTATTCATCGCGAAATTACTAAAGAATTAAAATGAGTATATAATACCATAAATTAATTATTATAAGTATGTACCTTATGCACCTGCACTTCCTAGGCAAGCGCGTTCCACTGTAGGCTGCATTTTCGCTTATCATCAGGCGTGATCTTAGCCAAGCGCTTGCCTATACAGTATAAAAAATCACGCCTCAATAACATAGGGGTAGGCAAAGACTATATCCTTCCAATTGCTACGGTCCTTGGATACTTCCTTAGCTTCTTCCACTCTCATTAATCCTTTTATGCAAGTTCGTCGGTTTAGGGTTCTCTTGACCTGGCCTGAATGTCTTGAATTTGGTCCAGGACAAAGAATAAAGAACACAAGAAAGAATCTAGAAAGCTATCAATCAATCGTTTAGTCAATTAAGTCAAAATAAAGTAAATTAATCGTATATAAAGAGTTTTAGAGATCTCGTGATGAGACAGGTCAGTAAGTCAGTGGTATTTTGCTTTTTAGTAGGTAGATACGAGTTTGTATAATGGTATAGACTTGACTTTAACAAATAAAATTTTGAGTAAATAAAAATCTTTAAAAATTATAAAATCCAAAACGATATTTCTATATGAATAAATATAAATTTCGGTAAAAAGATCCACTTTTAGGCCCCGACGAGATTCGAACTCGTGATCTCCTGTTTACTAGACAGGCGCTTTAACCAACTAAGCCACGGCGCCGATGAACGTGTTGTCCAAAGTGTGGCACATACCTCGTTATGTAAAATTAATAATTTTTTCATCCTAATTTTAATTTTTTAATCAAACACAACATTAACCTACTTTTAATTTTAAGTAAAAGATAAAGATTATTAAAAACATCAGTAAATATACAACGTTCGCCACTTCTAGTTAAACTCGTGAGTTACCAAAAATTATAGACGTACAATACTTTTCGTGCAAATAAATAGGAAGGTACCAAGAGTTTATTTTTGCTACTCTGAAAATTAAAATTAAAATTATTATAAAGTCATGCGAGCGCGTCTCAAGCTAAACGCGTCAATGTTTATGGGTTTTAATTGGAAAGTACGAATTATGTCTTCCCAATGTATCTATAATTATGAGCTATAAAATACGAGATAATAATAAAAACTTATTGTAATTGACATATTTTTATCGTATATTGTATGATTGAGTCTTTGTTGCTTTATGAATAAATGATTAATTAATTAAATTAAAATACGAGAGCACGCCCGCGGCTTCACCCGCGTAGCTCTCATGCCCTTAGGAATTTCGGGTAAAATGTGGCTTATTTTATTCTGATATCTAAGATATTGTAAAGTTTCATCAAAATCTATTCAGTAGTTTTTGCGTTAGAGAGTAACAAACATCTATCAATCCATAAAAACATTCGCCTTTATAATTTTCAGTAGCATGGATGCGTGAGAAAAGTTATGACACCCAGACAGACACCTACTCGTAAGTGGTTTATTCCCTTTTTTATGTAAGGAACTCTAAAAAAATACACGCCTTTGCAATAACATTTGCAATAACGTGACATAAAAATAATTTCGAAAGCGTCCATCAAAAGGATTTCCGTACAACAGCGGAGGGTCCTTTGGTACGTACGATTGCCGTCCCATCCGCGGACCCACGTCACCGGCACAATGCCTTACAAAGTGTTGCGTGTTGGAAAAATCATGTCAAATCTATGTGACAAATGAAATTTGATTTTTCTTTCGCATTCAATTATATTTTTACATGGAAGGGCCCTCGGTTATATGCGAGAGATTTTTTATGGTAACGTATTACATTTCTTTGTCGTTTTTCCAAATTACAACATTAAGTAGTTTTTTGAGGGTTCTCGTCTGGGGACGTACCACTGCAGTGCGTATTTCTTTCACAAAACAGCATTAATAGGTATGTTTCGGTTTGAAAAGCAAGGTTGTCGGTATAATTGCAGGGCACATGAGGCTTAACGCCTACGCCTTTGGTCGGTGGGCATATGGCCACAATTTACAGGGCGACTTCCTTGCATGCCTAGCAGAGAGTTACTACGTAAATATGCAAAGATTTTCCACTTATTACGTGGTGGCCGGTGGGCTATCGATCAAATGGTTGTCTACTTAAAAAATGGTATAATGATCTAGTAAGTAAATAATTCTGGTTTTAATAGTTTTATTTAATTCGAAATCCTTTAGAGTTTACTTACATAATTGAATGATCAAACTTTCAGTAAATAACTTTTATTAGGTAGGCCTCGTCTGTCTAGTCGTTAGCTTTTATCGCTTTGGATGGCATGGTTCTGTTTTCCAGTCCTGAGTTCTAATACTGGGATACTACTGAGTTTTTCTTTCTTCTAAGAAATTATCAGCACCTAGTTGTTTTAAGCCCCGAGTAGGGAAGGTGATGGCGTGCCTCGGAGAACACGTTAAGCTGTTGTTGTCTTTATTATCAACAGATAATAGTGACTGCTGTAAAGATAAATAAACTTCTAACCTAACCCGTGAATCCATATTGGAGTAGCGTGATGCGTCTAAACATCATATCCCCTCTCCTGTTAGAAGGGACGCCTGGCCCTGTGCTGGACCGTTAGTAGTATGATTGAACGAGAACGACTTTTGAATCAAACTATAAAAGAAGATTTAAGATTTTATTTCTCCCTAGAAGTTCTCAGCAACAGCAAGGAGTAGGGAAGTTATAGTGTTAGACCCCCGTGTCATGCAGGTCCAAAAACCACAACATTACAGTAACTGCAATACATTATTGTAGCCGCGAGAAAAGTCGTGGGCGTCTACTATTTAGCCGTTTGTGATACCCTGGCAATACCAATATCTCCATTTTCAACTAGTAACTTGTATAATTATGATTTAAGATGACAAATTAATCAAATTATTATTGACAATTGACATTGACAACTTCTAAATTGACAAGTACACAAAAACGGACGAGATTGTAAAACAAAACAAAAATATATAAAAAAACAACGAAAAAAAATAATTTACATCATAAAATTAATGTTGTTAGTTCAGTTAGATTTAGCGAAAAATATTTCTATCCGGAAAAAAATCGACAGCCATTGTCTCAAAAGTGAGGTTATGTTATGAGACGTACAAATCGAGGTGAATAGGTGATTCACTTCGCATGATATTGTGTTTTTGAAGGTTTTACGGGTTAACAAGCAGCCGTATATGGGTTGAGACGTAAAGGTTGCTTTCAGAAGGCTTTATTCTTTTGTTGCATCGCTTAGTAAAGAGGTTTTACTATGGGTGATCGTGATAAACCAAGTGGATCTGGGTCACAAGATGAGAAGGAAAAGCCCAAAAGGATTGCTTCGCAGCCTATGGCAACAAGTTCAAGGTATTTAAAGTTTATCTATTGCAGTTCTTTGTTGTCATTTGGTCTTTGTTTTACGTAATTCTTATAAATAGAAAAAATGGGACTATACTAAAGCCAAACTTATTTAAATGATATTGAATATATTAATTAGTTTTAAGCCTACTAATCTAATTTATTGTCATGAATTCGTCATTAACTAGTTAATTTAAAAATAATTTCATTTTTAATTTGTTTGTTGACAAGCATTCTCAATTGAGTTTGGCTTTAATAGTAGTTAAATCATGTGGCTTAGATCACAAGATCCTGAGATGAAATCCTGGGTCAGATTGTGGAATAACTCACTTATTTTTTTAAAAAATTTTTTTAACGACCTCCGTGGCACAGTGGTATGCGCAGTGGATTTACAAGATGGAGGTCTTGGGTTCGATTCCCGGCGGAGCAGATTGAGATTTTTCTTAATTTTTTGTCTTGGTCTGGCTGGTGGGAGGCTTTCGCTGTGGCTAGTTACCACCCTACCGACAAAGATGTACCCCCAAGTGATTTAGCGTTCCAGTACTATGTCATGTAGAAACCGACAGGGATGTGGATTTCATCCTACTCCTAACAAGTTAGCTCGCTTCCATCCTAGATTGCATCATCACTTAACATCAGGTGTGATAGCAGTCAAGGGCCAACTTGTAGTTAATAAAAAATAAATTATTCTTCTAAGAAATTTTCAGTAAAATTCTAAGTCCAGATTCACTAAGTTGGTGGTGTTACACACATTTGCCTTTGAGAGCACATTATGTCACTATATTATTAACCACATCCTAAGCCTATTAGCATTGGAGTAGTGTGGTAGTTCTAAACTCCATAACCACTCTCGAAGGGAGGCCAAGTACTAGTCAGCGCTGTAATAGGCTGATAATGACGATAATAAATTATTTATTTCAGTGGTTCCAGCTACTTTGCCAATGAACCCATCCAGTTCAGGGTTCGAGGGTCCACTATAACAGGGGCTTCACCTCCCAAGTTTGTTACCCTAGAAGATATAATGAAGGCTGCACACGGCATGCAGAATATGGCTTTAGCACATGAAATTGCAGTTGACCAGGATTTTAAATTGGAACCATTTGAACCTCCTGATAACAGGTAAGATAATATCTTGCTTAAATTTTTTTATTAATGAATACATTTTTCAGTCAGAAGTCAGACCCCAGGTGTGGCTGAAAACTAGGTCATTAATAATATTCTATATTAAAAAATAGATCTCAAAACCCAAAATTGGCATTTACAAACTTCTAAATACAAAATCTCTATGATATTTAGTTTTATACTAATTTAATTCCTGGAGCTGAGAAGTTAGTGGTGGCATATCTTGATCAGCAAGATATGCCATCATTACAAGACAATAAAATGGACTGATATTAATGAATCCTGAATTTTAGTAACAGTTATTAATTTTTATATATATTTTTTATAATTTTATTAATTTTTATCTTACTGTATTAGAAATTTGTCGAAACACAAGTGTTATGAAGATAATATTATTATATTTAATAGAATTATATTTCTTTTAATTCCAGCTATCAAAAATTAGTAAAAGAAACTATGCACAAAGCATATTTTGACATACTGAGAGAGCAACTTAACTCTGATCCACCAGAGTACAAGCAGGCTCTAGTGTTGCTGGAAGATGTCAAGCAGGTTAGTTTATAACTATAATATAATAGTTATTGCCAACTATTATTGATGCAAAAGTTAGCCAGTGTCTTCGGTTCGTGAAGTGTTGGATTTGAGTCTTAGGTTAAGCTGTAAAATATTGAGCTTATAACACATTTTTCTTTGAAAAATGCTCAGGCTTCAATTGGAATGAGCTTCCATCCTCGATGTTCCCACATTCTTACAATTTAGGGATTTTCAAGGGGAGAGTAAATAAACATCTCAAAGGCCAGCAACGCATCAGTGGCGCCACAGGTGTTGCAGTTGTTCATGGGCAGCAGTAATCACTTAACATCAGGTGATCCACTTGCTCGTTTGTTCGCTATTTTTTAACCGACGAAAAAAACAAAGGAGGTTCTAAATTCGACTTCACTTGCTCGTTTGTTCGCTATTTTTTAACCGACGAAAAAAACGGAGGAGGTTCTAAATTCGACTTCACTTGCTCGTTTGTTTGCTATTTTTTAACCGACGAAAAAAACGGAGGAGGTTCTAAATACGACTTCACTTGCTCGTTTGTTCGCTATTTTTTAACCGACGAAAAAAACAAAGGAGGTTCTAAATTCGACTTCACTTGCTCGTTTGTTCGCTATTTTTTAACCGACGAAAAAAACGGAGGAGCTTCTAAATTCGACTTCACTTGCTCGTTTGTTCGCTATTTTTTAACCGACGAAAAAAACGGAGGAGGTTCTAAATTCGACACGTAAATTTTTTTTTTTTTGTGTATGACCATGCATAACTGTTGGTAATGGAACGCAACCCTCTTAGTTAATGTCACTGTCACTATGTGGCAGCAACTGTCAATTGTCTCACTCTCAGCTCACTCACTTTTGTTAAACCTGTTCACTATAATTGTTACTAGAATAAACCAATATTATATTTCAAAATCCACGCTTTTATTCATCAAAAAACCTTCATGGTAGCAGAGCGTGGTTCGATCTCAGTGTTCAAGATCGGAAATATACATATTCAGCGAGTTTACCGAAAAAACAATTACCGAGTGCAAGTTGAGGTTATAAGAAAACACGTGGTGGCGTGTGGGAAATTTTCAAAATGAGCTCTCATGGCCAAATGTTCAATTTAGAAAAACTTACTGGACCAGAAAACTTTGCCACATGGAAATTTGCAGCAAAAACTTACTTAGAACACGAAGATTTGTGGCAATGTGTTCAACCGACACCCGGCAAAATTGTGGATTCTACCAAAGATGTCAAGGCCAAAGCTAAATTAATACTTCTTCTAGACCCACAGATATACATACATGTTCAGAACTGTGAAACAGCCAAACAAGTATGGGATAATCTGCTTAAAGCCTTTGGTGATCGAGGATTGTCCAGAAAAGTTGGTCTCTTAAAGGATTTAGTCAACACATCTCTAGAATCATGCAATAGTGTTGAAGATTTTATAAGCAAAATCATGACTACAGCCCACAAGCTTAGAAATATTGGCTTTGAAGTAAACGATGAGTGGCTCGGAACCCTCATGTTAGCAGGCCTTCCAGATATCTATGCCCCCATGATCATGGGACTAGAGAGTTCCGGTATTGAAATAAGTGCTGATCTTGTGAAAACAAAACTCCTACAGGAAATAAAGACTACTGATAATAGCGCTGCTTTCTTTACAAACTCCAAGAAGACCTACAACAATCAGAAGCCATCAAAATATAAGGGCCCTCGGTGATACAAATGTAACAAATATGGGCACTATGCTAAGTTCTGTAAGAGTGCTGAGAAAACACACAATAAAGAGCGCAAAAATGAAGAGAGTTCATGTTTTGTCCCAGCTTTTTCAGCCACAGTGGGAGAAGAGAAAGATAAATGGTATATGGACTCCGGTGCATCCATGCACATGACAAGCAGGAAGGATTGGATGTACAATGTCACTGAGCCACCAGTAAATAGTATCACAGTGGCCAATAGAGAACCACTGCCGGTGAAAGGACTTGGTTGCATAGACATTCACCTGTCAAAGGGCAACAAGATACAGGTCAAAAATGTTTTATATGTTCCCGGATTGGCAACAAATCTTCTCTCTGTAAGTACCATTGTTAAATGTGGACATAAAGTAACATTTCATGACAAGGGCTGCGATGTGCATGATGCAAATGGAAAATATGTGTGTTCTGCTACACTGAACAGGAAGTTATATGTATTAAAAACCATAAACAACTATGAAACTGCTCACTTAACTTCAGATAGTGAAAATATTGAAAATATTGATTTGTGGCATCTCAGGATGGCCCACTTGCATGTTTCAGCCGTGAATAAATTACCAAACTGTGCAGATGGTGTGACTCTGACTCAAGCTGCTAGTAATGTCACCAAATGTATCCAGTGTTGTGAAGGTAAACAAGCTAGGCTACCATTTAGTAATACAGGTACCAGAGCTTCTCAACCTTTGGAAGTTATTCATTCAGATTTATGTGGGCCTATGGAACACTCATCACATTCAGGTATGAGATATTTTATAACTTTTATTGATGATTATACCAGAATGGTACATGTTTATTTAATGAAAGATAAATTGAATGTTTTGGAAATATTTAAGGATTACAAACTTAAAGTAGAAAACAAATTAAATCACAAAATTAAAGCTATTAGGACAGACAATGGTAGAGAATACTGTAATGAGCAGTTTGAAAAATATTTGTCTAGCAGTGGTATAACTCACCAGACTTCTGCACCCTATACGCCCCAACATTATGGCATGGCAAAAAGAATTACAATAAATTCACTTATATGAGAAAAACTATACTAATTAATCTAAGTAAACTATTTAACTAAGTGTACAATACAAATTAGGCTTACATAATACTTATAATACACTAGAGGACGCCTGCGGTTTCACCCGCGTAGTTCTCGTTCCCGTGGGAATTTCGGTATAAAATGTAGCCTATGTGTTATTCTGATGTATAAGCTATATTGTGGTAAAGTTTCATTCAAATCCATTCAGTAGTTTTTACGTGAAAGAGTAACAAACATCCATACAAACTTTCGCCTTAATCATTACAAATCCTAGTACTATTATTTAATTGTTAAAGTACCCGCACTTTCAACGACGTTAAACGACGGTTGTAAACGACGAAGTTGTGAATGCTACAAAAAATATAGTTTAATTATTGTATTAAATAAATCTACAGGCGTAATATGTAAGTATTTTTGCAGTAATTAACTGTTTATACCCGGATGTATTCATATTTACCGTTCAGTCCGGAGTAGTAGAATCTCGAAGCCCCCCTCCTACTTCTGTAGTGGGTTCATTATAGTAAATTATTTGTTTGGAATTATTTTGGTCCACCTTTGTTGCCGAATTGTTAACAAAGAATGTAACGTCACTAACTTAGAAATTCTGGGAAGGGACACAAGCTCTGTAAGTATTACTTACTCCATAGAGTCGAGCCCATCATCTCATGATCCAAACCACATAGGCTTACTACTGGACCGATGGGAATGGGACCACCTCCGTGGCGCAGTGGTATGCGTGGTTGATTTATAAAACGGAGGTCCTGGGTTCAATTCCCGGCAGGGTAGATTTTTGTTACCAACCTACTGACAAGGGCGTACCGCCAAGCGATTTTTTGGATTTTGGATTGCATCTTCACTTAACATCAGGTGTGATACAGATAAGAAATAAATTAAAAAAATGGGAAGAGTCCTCGCGATTATTTAATATCTAATGTAACCCTTACAAGAATAAATTACCCTCAATATGCCCTGTCCTATGAGGAAGAGGTCTGGCCTGTAGTGGCCATTCAAACTGGCTAATAATGGGGTGAGATACCCTTGTAATATAGGTATATATCTACTGCTCAAGCGTTCGTTCAATAGCATACGTTTTTCTGTTAGCAGAACGAGAGAGAAGGGCACCTGTGTCTACTTCTTCGCTGCTTGCTGTACGCAAATGTTTTAAACGAAATTATCTATACTTTATTTATCTTTATAGATGCCATCAATTTTACTATGTTTCACTGTTTACACAGAGTACATTATTACTGGATTTCATTTAAAATGAATCACACCAACAATACTGTTATCAGCATATCTATAAAATAGGTAAAGCGAGAAATAATCGGTTTTTATTTTTTTCCTATTTTTAAAAATGACAAGAGATATCAACCTCCTCCTGTGACGTCACAGTACGCGATGCGACGCCTTCGTACATCTCCACACTTTGGCTCGTGCGTTTTAGCGATTCCGTTACACATTCATTTGTTTGTCCTATAGCGAATTATTGTTTTACAAATATTATATTGTGCCTATGAGTACCTACTAACTACTAGTTTCATTGAAACGACACCCTAAAAATTATGTTATTTGCATATATTCTATGGCTTCATTGCATTAACTTTCTATTTGATCTAATTGAAGGTTTTGATGAATAAAAGCGTGGATCTTGAAATATAATATTGGTTTATTCTAGTAACAATTATAGTGAACAGGTTTAACAAAAGTGAGTGAGACAATTGACAGTTGCTGCCACATAGTGACAGTGACATTAACTAAGAGGGTTGCGTTCCATTACCAACACTAATCACTATTATTTTTACAGATAAGCAACGCAATACTTTAAAATTTAAATAATTTACTTTGATCTCCACCCATGCTAGTTAATAACCCAGTTAATTTGCTAATAGAGAGAGACGAATATCATAGCATTCCATGGATTCACCGTGCGGGTGCCGGGTCCATCGCGTGGCTGAGAGAAAAGCTCCGAACAGAGCCCGAGACTTGTGACACGGGTGTAGGTTTAAGGGTACCCTTAGTGACGCGCGTCAACACTCACCTCCTCTGTTCAAGTTATTCTCCCTGCCCAACCATATTCGGAAGGACCCTACTAGTGCAGCTTTGGACACTCGTTCCAATATGGAGCTTACTGCACTTCTAGTAAGGCCAAGGTCTTTTAGCAGGTTGTAGAGAGACTTCGCTGGTATACCCCTCGCACCTACTTCTACCGCGTATAAACTAACCACATAGCCATTTTTGGTTAGTTCATTAGTAAGGTCATAGTATTTATTCACTTTGAATACATGGTCTTTAGGGATGTTTGTTTCCCACGGCACTGCAAGCTCAACAAGTACTATACGTTTGATTTGTTTGGAAAAAAGAAATATGTCCGGTCTAGATGTCGTAATAGCTAAGTCTTCCGGGATTTTATAGTGCTTTTCATACGTGTCCATTAATATACTCCAATCAGGAGCAGAGCCCAGAATTGAATAAGGCTTGCTGGTGGAATTTGTACTTGAGCCTGCTTTAACGAAGTTAGTTTGTCTTTTATTCGTCGTCAACCCTTTTTGAGCCCTAGCTACTGAAAGGCTTATAGCTTCACGTATGATTTCTAGTACTCTGTCGTGGCGGCGTGAGTAGAGACCCCTGTCCACGAGCACCTTGCATCCTACCAATAAGTGCCTTGCAGTGCCCACTGCCTCACCACAGGTGTAGCAAGATTTTTCCGAGGCTTTTCCCCATCTTACTAGGTTACTCTGATCTGGGAGAGTCAGTTGAAAGGCATTAAGATAAAATTTCAATAAGGCAGGAGACCAATCGTACAGCAAGGCGCGCCACTTCAGAGCCAGAGGGATGCAGAACTCGCCTAAGTTTAACCACTCGTTTTGCATTTCTAGGTTCATGGCATGCACTTTGTAGTTGTCGTCCTCATCTTGTTTAAGAAAAGATTTTATTATGTCTTGGTCTTCCTTTTTACGTCTTGCACCCAACCCGGTTCTATTTACCTGAGCCCCTGCCATAAATTGTTTGTAAAATTGAAGCCTAGAGTCAAGTTTTCCGGCACCCTCGTCTTTAGGAAGTGATGCAACTAGTTCGTCCTGGGACTTAACTAGAATGTGCGTTCTGGTAACCCTGAGGTGTTTATAGAGTTCCGATGGCCTTTTTAGTTTTAACCCAAAATTATTGTAATCTCTGAATAGAGTTGAAGGGTCAGCCGAGAGTGCTAGACCAAACCAAGACTTCAATGTTTTTATGACATTTGCATCTAGTTTTGCCAGATGGGTTCTGCCAATATCATAAACGAGGAATGGCCAAGTCAGACGTGAAGTGAGATAGTTGTCATAGACCCACGCTTTTTTTATATTGTTAATAGGCTGTTGGTCTACCTTATTGAGGTCATTTATGAAGTTATCGACGACTACCTCAAGGGATGGAGTGCGTCCTTTGTAATCAATCTTTCTACCGAGGAACTTAAAAGGCAATGCTTCAGCAATGGTGGTTACACTTTGGCCACTAATAGAGAGACCCGGATCATAAGATGTAAATTATATATGATAAAACTTTTATATATATGATAAAACTTTTTGTCCGTAGTTCTGTACCTACCTAATATAAAGACAATATATCATTATTTCTAAACAATAAAAGTTACATTAACTTCATTTGCTGTTTCATGAATGTGTCGCGAGAATCTTGATATTTGTAGTTTTGGTCAACATCATCTATGATTTACGTCCCAATGAACATTTTGTCTTTAAAATACAGTTCGGTTTTTTGATATTCGTTGAAGTTTTTCAATTGAACTAGTTCTTTATCTTTTTTTAGTTCCGGAACAGTCTGGATAATATTCCTAATACAAAGTTTAACAATATGGATATCAAGGCTAAGGATCTTCGAAGAACTACTCTGGGTGCAGAGTTGAGCGATATTTTAGAAGTTGCTCAGACGGAAGAAAGACAAAACTCAGCCAAAACTAACTCTCAAGTGTCCGCCAATAGCGATTCAAGCAGTAAAGGTCAAATATATAACCAGAATTCAGGCGGCTCACAGAAAATAAGGATTAATAGCAATTCAGAAATAAATGTTTCCAGTAACAATGATATACCTGCTAATATAGTAGATTTGCTAGCTGAGGAGGCTTTGCAGTATTCACGACGCGAAGACACTACAAGTTTCTGCGACCACAACAGAAATGTTTTAGATAAAACTTATTCGGTAGACACAACAAGATCTAGGCGAACCGATAAAAGAGATTACAATTTTAAGTCTACAGTAATATATGACACCACCACAACTGATGAATCGAATACGTTCATAGAAAATTCACCAATAGTGCCTCCACAGACAAAAAATAAATCAGTAGTGACACGAATGGAAAAAGAGTCGGTAAAAGCAACGAAGCATACTTGTTTTGTACAAACTACTTTTGGTGAGAACATACTTGAGAACTGTTTCTCTCAGTCTTTTGCTAAAAATAGAAAGGGCGATTTGACTATCAGTCCAACCTTAGTGAGGAAATCATCGCCAAGCGTATTTACTCTTTCCCATTCGGATGAACCTATGAACAACCTGATGGACGAATCTGTTGAAGTTGTACAATGTTTAAACTCTGTTGTTGATACAGTGTGTGCAGATTTAGAACAAACACAATCAAAACAAATTTCAAGTCAAAACAATATCATGAATAGAGATATAATCGAAAAAGTACCAGAAGCTACCAATGTTTCTAAGTCGGCTGTATCAAACAATACGAATCGTAAAAGGAACAATAAAAAAAGTAAGCCGGTGTTAAAGTTACAATTTAAAGAAAACAAAAAAAAAGCGCCATCATAAAAGATTAATAAACCTGGTTCCAGTAAAAGAAAGATTACAAATACATCCTTCGAAAAGGAATTGTCGGATAATGATTCACGGAGTCCAATATTTAAAAAAAACGTAAGCTGTACCCAAAAAACGATAGTTTAGTAAATGCAAATCAAGGTCGTAAATACGTGTCGGCAACTGATGACGACAGCGACTTGGTACAACGCGAACTTGTAATTCCTTATAGAGAAGTGGAGAAATTGCGTAAAGATATTGGCACACGTCAGTTACGCAATCGAGGAATTCTAACTTATTCACAGAAAAAACTAGAAAATGATAACATATTCGACCAACTGAAAAAAAGTGTCCGCACTGGTGAGTTTTCTTACTTGGATAAAAAAGATATTGATAAATATGCAGTGTACAACATTCCGAGTGCAAGTAGTGAGGACGACGATGTTTTTAAAAAGAAGGCAGTTGCCACTCGCAAAACATCAAAGAACACGCCAGCTAAAACATATAAAGTCTACTCCAATGCAAGGAATAAGAACAGTGATAAGGTAAAAACTACAAGACCAACAACCCAATCCACATTAAAAAAACAAACATCAAAACCTGCGCTACCAACAAGAGCCTTGATCGATGAACATATGAGAGATGCCACTGAAGTGCTAAACACTTCTTTTGTATCGCGAAAATCTCGCGAGGACCTGACTACAGTCAACATTGAATATGAACCTAGACATAAAAAACCGAAGATAGAAGTCGTCCAAGAGACAGTGGCACTAGAAAGAAAGACAAGACGTAACAAAACAAGCAAACGAACAAAAGAAGAGACGGCCAATAAGCCTGAAAATTCTAGTAAAGCCGGAGACGACACCGGAACGAGTAGTCCACTGCCGGCACTTGAAATAGAAACCGTGCCGAAAAATGTTCAATTCGATACCTCTATAGAATTATTGCAGAAATTGATTGACAATCAAAGAGACGATTTTGACGTCGTAGATGTGATTCAAAATCTACCGCATGGGGTCGATGAAACCGCGAGTATCAATGAAAGACCAACAACTACCTGCATCAACGTTCAAAGACCTCGTAACTTGAGATCTTCGAGCAGTAGTACTGTTGTGTCACCACATAAAACACTGCTGGTTACGCTTGACAAATTCGATATCAACCCACAGAATATACCACTGAGATCATTTCACGGAGCAAATGACGAATCTCCATCGCGAGCCAAGGACGACAGACGCAGTCGCCCGCGGAGCACGCGCGACCTACCGCACAATGCAGCGAAGAATGCGAAGGAATCCGTTGCAAGGGAGCAGACATTCTAAACCAGTGGTTTAGAATGTCTGCTCCCTTGTGAGTTTGTTCGTCTGTTACCAGGAGTGGTTGTATGTGTTACGTCGTCTGCTTCATCACACGCAACAGATTCCTTCGCATTCTTCGCTGCATTGTGCGGTAGGTCGCGCGTGCTCCGCGGGCGACTGCGTCTGTCGTCCTTGGCTCGCGATGGAGATTCGTCATTTGCTCCGTGAAATGATCTCAGTGGTATATTCTGTGGGTTGATATCGAATTTGTCAAGCGTAACCAGCAGTGTTTTATGTGGTGACACAACAGTACTACTGCTCGAAGATCTCAAGTTACGAGGTCTTTGGACGTTGACGCAGGTAGTTGTTGGTCTTTCATTGATACTCGCGGTTTCATCGACCCCATGCGGTAGATTTTGAATCACATCTACGACGTCAAAATCGTCTCTTTGATTGTCAATCAATTTCTGCAATAATTCTATAGAGGTATCGAATTGAACATTTTTCGGCACGGTTTCTATTTCGAGTGCCGGCAGTGGACTACTCGTTCCGGTGTCGTCTCCGGCTTTACTAGAATTTTCAGGCTTATTGGCCGTCTCTTCTTTTGTTCGTTTGCTTGTTTTGTTACGTCTTGTCTTTCTTCCTAGTGCCACTGTCTCTTGGACGACTTCTATCTTCGGTTTTTTATGTCTAGGTTCATATTCAATGTTGACTGTAGTCAGGTCCTCGCGAGATTTTCGCGATACAAAAGAAGTGTTTAGCACTTCAGTGGCATCTCTCATATGTTCATCGATCAAGGCTCTTGTTGGTAGCGCAGGTTTTGATGTTTGTTTTTTTAATGTGGATTGGGTTGTTGGTCTTGTAGTTTTTACCTTATCACTGTTCTTATTCCTTGCATTGGAGTAGACTTTATATGTTTTAGCTGGCGTGTTCTTTGATGTTTTGCGAGTGGCAACTGCCTTCTTTTTAAAAACATCGTCGTCCTCACTACTTGCACTCGGAATGTTGTACACTGCATATTTATCAATATCTTTTTTATCCAAGTAAGAAAACTCACCAGTGCGGACACTTTTTTTCAGTTGGTCGAATATGTTATCATTTTCTAGTTTTTTCTGTGAATAAGTTAGAATTCCTCGATTGCGTAACTGACGTGTGCCAATATCTTTACGCAATTTCTCCACTTCTCTATAAGGAATTACAAGTTCGCGTTGTACCAAGTCGCTGTCGTCATCAGTTGCCGACACGTATTTACGACCTTGATTTGCATTTACTAAACTATCGTTTTTTGGGTACAGCTTACCTTTGCTTATTTTTAGCAAAAGACTGAGAAAAACAGTTCTCAAGTATGTTCTCACCAAAAGTAGTTTGTACAAAACAAGTATGCTTCGTTGCTTTTACCGACTCTTTTTCCATTCGTGTCACTACTGATTTATTTTTTGTCTGTGGAGGCACTATTGGTGAATTTTCTGTGAACGTATTCGATTCATCAGTTGTGGTGGTGTCATATATTACTGTAGACTTAAAATTGTAATCTCTTTTATCGGTTCGCCTAGATCTTGTTGTGTCTACCGAATAAGTTTTATCTAAAACATTTCTGTTGTGGTCGCAGAAACTTGTAGTGTCTTCGCGTCGTGAATACTGCAAAGCCTCCTCAGCTAGCAAATCTACTATATTAGCAGGTATATCATTGTTACTGGAAACATTTATTTCTGAATTGCTATTTATCCTTATTTTCTGTGAGCCGCCTGAATTCTGGTTATATATTTGACCTTTACTGCTTGAATCGCTATTGGCGGACACTTGAGAGTTAGATTTGGCTGAGTTTTGTCTTTCTTCCGTCTGAGCAACTTCTAAAATATCGCTCAACTCTGCACCCAGAGTAGTTCTTCGAAGATCCTTAGCCTTGATATCCATATTGTTAAACTTTGTATTAGGAATATTATCCAGACTGTTCCGGAACTAAAAAAAGATAAAGAACTAGTTCAATTGAAAAACTTCAACGAATATCAAAAAACCGAACTGTATTTTAAAGACAAAATGTTCATTGGGACGTAAATCATAGATGATGTTGGCCAAAACTCCAAATATCAAGATTCTCGCGACACATTCATGAAACAGCAAATGAAGTTAATGTAACTTTTATTGTTTAGAAATAATGATATATTGTCTTTATATTAGGTAGGTACAGAACTACGGAGAAAAAGTTTTATCATATATTATTAGCAAATTAACTGGGTTATTAACTAGCATGGGTGGAGATCAAAGTAAATTATTTAAATTTTAAAGTATTGCGTTGCTTATCTGTAAAAATAATAGTGATTAGTGTTGGTAATGGAACGCAACCCTCTTAGTTAATGTCACTGTCACTATGTGGCAGCAACTGTCAATTGTCTCACTCACTTTTGTTAAACCTGTTCACTATAATTGTTACTAGAATAAACCAATATTATATTTCAAGATCCACGCTTTTATTCATCAACAAACCTTCAATAACTTTTTACAGAGTTGTCAGATTTTGATAATTCTTTTTTTATTAGAAAGGGCACACTTCCAAGGTGGTCCTATTGTCATCATGTTAGGATCTGATGATGATATCCTGGAAAAATTGAAGGAACTCTTTAAAGGAGAATGCCAGACAATATATAGGACTTTAACCCACTTATAAAAACATATTGTACAACAATGTATTATGTATCATTTTATTGCATTTTTTTTACTATTTAATATAAATTACATTTAAATGCTCTAGAACTCGGAGTATTCGACAAGGGCCTTACATTGGTTATCGTCCGTTTCCGTATTGTTGTTCCGTATAGTTGTCACACTGACATGACAGTCGCAAAGCTTCATGAAATACATTTTTAAACAGGCTTCACGCCTATGGATACTAGCCTTAAAGCCCACATTTGATGAAAAAACAATAAAACCCATTTGAAAGGCTAGAACCCAGTGAAGCAATAAAGATTTTAAAATGTGTAAATAGTGTAAATTAAAAGGAAATAGTTTAATCACTTCTTTTAACGGAATTTTATTCCGAGGTCCAACAGTAAAATGGCTTAATGTAAAACATTTATATAATAATAGGATATTTTTAGTAAATTTACAATTTGTGTTCTTTCTGGGTTAGGATCTGGCATTCTCCTTTTATAGGCACACTTGCAGTGATTTCGGTTTTTGTGTATCGGTAGCTTTAGAAAGTGCCGTATAATATACTATGACAGTATAGTACGAGTACGTTACGTGGCGATAAATCACTATAAAGTAAGAAATGAAAATTTTTAACAAAAAATAGAACCGGTTCAAAACTTAAGCATATCTAAGAGTCGGTGCCAGCCAAGGTTTCCACTTTAAGGACATTACCTAGAAGCCACAAACTGCTTTACTATGTGAAATAAATGTTCCTTAAACTTGCTGGCACCAACTTCATAGATATGCTTAAGTAAATTAGAGCAACTAAATGACACAGTTATTTTTTACCTTTTAGTGCATTTTGAGTCGGTTCTATTTTTTGTTAAAAAAATTTAATTTAAAAAATTAGGATGTTGATATAACACTGCTGTACCTCTAAGGGCTAACGCTAAAACTCACGCGGTTGCACGCTTGCGGGTGTATAATGAAAAATAGTATGGACAGCGCAACGGAGCGCGGGCGCGGGTGGCGGGTTCTCAACCGCGCGGCGGGCGGCGGGTACACGGCGCGGGCGGCATACTAGCAGCGCTAACTGAGACGGGCGTACGCGACGGGTGCCCGCGCGCGGATTTGTGGCCCGCGGCGGTCGTCTGTCGCGTGCGCCCGCGCCCGCACCCGCACCAGTTTTAGCGTTAGCCCTAAGAGCATGTTATTATATTGATCCTAGTTATCTATACATATAAAAATTAAATACTGCTGACTCATGACAAGATCTAAATATAATATAATATACCCTTGATTGACCTATAGTAGATGCTCACTAAAAACAGATTTCCTGATATTCGAATAATATAGTGATAATGATTGTTAAGAGTAAAACATTATCATGATAAGCTCACCAACCCAACCAATCCATATTCAAGCAGGCCTCTCCTAAGGTTGCCTGGAAGAAATCACTACTAAGCGATAAGACCGCCTTTTATATTCTACTCTCTTCAAAATTTTCTTTTTTTTTTTTATTAATGTGTACAAATAAAGAGTAAATAAATAAAAAAAAGGTGGAAGGCCCTATAGACTTAAAATAAATTGGCTCATTATAATAAAATTATGTTTTCAGGGTCTATTTTCAATATTACTACCTAGACAGACTCGTATAAAGGACATGATTGAAGAAGTATTAGACACAGAGTTTATTAAGCAGCAAGCAGAGAACAACAGCCTGGATTTTCAGAAATATGCCCATTTCGTCATAGACTTGATGGCAAAGCTCGCTGCACCGGCCAGGGATGAGATGATACATCACATCACCACACTCACTGATACTGTGAGTAATATTTTAATATGGCCGGCTGAGTGGCGCAGTGGGTAGTGACCCTGCTTCTGCGTATTAGGCTGTGGGTTTGATTCCCACATCTGGGAAAATGTTTGTGTGATGAGCATGTATATTTTTCAGTGTCTGGGTGTTTATCTATATTATAAGTATTTATGTATAAAATATATAAAAATATTTCATTATCATAGCATCCATAATACAAGCTATCCTTACTTTGAGGCTATAAAGCGATGTGTGTAAATTGTCCTATAATATTTAAAAAAATATTATAATATTAATATACATGTATTACTAATTGTCCCTCCCTTTTTTTCCATATAAAGATATAATTATTGCAGGAATTTCTGCAAAAATATCGGGATTTATATCAGACTAGATCCATGATTGAAAATAAACATCCTTAAAATACTTACAGTTCTCTGTAATTTTCCAATTTACGACGACTTTAAAGTCAGTTTTCGATCATCATTTCTCTGATTTAATTTGATTTGTTTTTCATTTTGTAGTATAATTTCTTATAGCTTGTAAACGAATATAACGAATCGTGAAAAATTGCGAATATATTCTTTGGTGGCAATCTTCAGTCACTCAATAGTTTTCGTATAAATTTTCGTCTATGAAAAATCGCATTAAGTTACGGTCTACGATTATCTGTTTGTCGTAGTTAATCGTGATTTATTCCGAGGATGCATGTTTGAACTAGCCTACAATTGTAATATCCAGGTGGACATTTTCCGCGCTATCCTGGAAACGCTGGAAGTGCTGAAGCTGGACCTGGCCAACACGCTGATAGCCATGCTGCGGCCCCACGTGCAGCAGGAGAGCGTGCAATACGAGCGGGCCAAGTTCGATGAGATGCTCAAGATCTCTGAGGGTAAGGCTGGAACCATTAAACATGTTACCAACCCGGGACATCTCTGTAGTATGTTGTTTAAAGGCCTCTGTGGCGCATTGGTTTGCGCGGTAGATTAAGAAGACGGTTCGATTCCCTGCAAGGCCGATTGAGATTTTCTTAATTGGTCCGAGTCATACTGTCGTCGGCCGTGGCTACCACCAAGCGATTTCGTGTTCTAGTATGTCAGATGGCGGCGACATCTTTTCGACGCAGGTACGAAGACTGGAATCATATTCAAATTGAGAAATACAGAATAACACTCGGAACGTGGCTGAGAGAATAACTTCGAACAGAGCCCGAGACTTGTGACACGGGTGTAGGTTTAAAAGAGATCTCTTAGTGACGCGCGTCAACACTCACCTCCTCTGTTCAAGTTATTCTATAAGAATATATATTATATTCTCCCTGACCATCCAAATTTAGGGGTGCTTGTTTGCTACAACAACCAATCAATCAATGATCAATAATCCGACAAATTAACTAAGGAATAATCACAACGATGACCAATAATAACCAAATCAATAAAATATTAACTAATTGAGCTATCAATAATAATGATTAATAAATCTGGCGTGATCTGAGTTACGACTGAGAGATGTGGTCGCAGTGAACGCCACGAAGAGAATCAGCCTAGTCTCTCCAGACCGCTGCCTTATATCGGCATCGATCGGTCATCCCCGTCACCACCGAACTTGGCTGAGTAGCTGTCATGATACTACTCCGCCGATAAGTACGAAATCGTGTAGAAACAGAAAGGGGTGTGGATATCAATCCACTCCTAACAAGTTAGCCCGCTTGAATTGTAAGTTGGCTAACTTGTAATGAATAAAAAAGGCTGTCTAAATTCCAGATGGGTTACAGCACACGCGAGAATGGTTGCAGAGGCACATAGACAAAACAGATTTAGAGCTGCCTGTCAGAGACCAGAACATTATCAGAAATGTCACAGCACAAACCTTAGCCAAAGCGTATCTAGAACTTTTAGAGTGGGACAACTCGAAGACTTATCCAGAAGTAAGCCATATTTATAGTAAAATATCTGGGCGACTAAGCTGCACTACAATTAAAGTATATTTATTTGTAACACTATTTTGGATTTTTTTTTAAGATACATGCTACCTAACTAACTATAACATAAAAATAATTTTAAAAGTTTGTCTGAGTTTATTAATATCTTTCAAATCATGTGAGATACATGACATCGATCAATTACTTGAGATGACCCTGTAAAGGTTTTTTCTGAATATGTTTTATTTTATAATTTTTTCGCGGTTTCTGAAATGCTATGTTGCCAGCTCAAAGAACATATTCAAGAGTAGATATGAATTTGCAATTGGCATTAAAATACTGTTCATTAGAATTTTGTAATTTTTTTATAGACAGTGCTACTAGATAAGCCACGTTTCACGGAACTCGGCACTCAAGTGTACCGGCTGATCTGTGTGACGTCACTGTTGCTGGTGAGCCCCTCCTGTGGTGCCGACCAGCAAGGCCAGCACAAGCAGCGGCTGAAGGAGAAACTGTTCATCATACTGGACAACACTAGTAATGATATGTAAGTGTACTGATATTAGTTACTGCTGTTCTGTGTGACGTCACTGTTGCTGGTGAGCCCCTCCTGTGGTGCCGACCAGCAAGGCCAGCACAAGCAGCGGCTGAAGGAGAAACTGTTCATCATACTGGACAACACTAGTAATGATATGTAAGTGTACTGATATTAGTTACTGCTGTTCTGTGTGACGTCACTGTTGCTGGCGAGCCCCTCCTGTGGTGCCGACCAGCAAGGCCAGCACAAGCAGCGGCTGAAGGAGAAACTGTTCATCATACTGGACAACACTAGTAATGATATGTAAGTGTACTGATATTAGTTACTGCTGTTCTGTGTGACGTCACTGTTGCTGGCGAGCCCCTCCTGTGGTGCCGACCAGCAAGGCCAGCACAAGCAGCGGCTGAAGGAGAAACTGTTCATCATACTGGACAACACTAGTAATGATATGTAAGTGTACTGATATTAGTTACTGCTGTTCTGTGTGACGTCACTGTTGCTGGCGAGCCCCTCCTGTGGTGCCGACTAGCAAGGCCAGCACAAGCAGCGGCTGAAGGAGAAACTGTTCATCATACTGGACAACACTAGTAATGATATGTAAGTAATATCAGTTAAGTTCTTGCAGACTCTTCTCAGCAGAGAACAGATTTCTCAAACGCTGGTAGAATCACTACAAACAGATGTACTTGTTTCAAAAGTGTTTGTAAATTAATGCTAGTTGAAAGAAAGAAGTACATAATTTTTATTTTCTTCAGGTAAAATATTTTTGATCGCTTTTAACAGCCGGCCGCAGAGTAATAGTAAATTGAAATGTCGCTCGGCTGAGCAGCTAAGGCCAATGGTAGCGTCCGGCCGGGACTATCCGGGAATAGAATCTTGCCGGTGTTACACGGTTGTTTTCGTCACTCCAGTTGACAAGAGCAATTTAAGCCACCTCACTCAAAATTTGATAATTTATTTCATTGACCATGTCTAAGTCCACCAACCCGTATTTGAGCAGAGTGGTGGGTCTAAGCTCCATATCTCCCCCCCTACAAAGTGGGCTGTTAATCGGTTGATAATAACGATGCTACTGTATTTTCAGAGAGCTGAAAGCAATACTGCCGTCAGTAGCTGAAGAAGTAATCCTGGTGACCGAGCAGCTTCTAGAATCTCTGAATCAGGAGCCTCTTACGAGCGAGACCAAGGAGCTCATCAGAACACAGATCATATCGCTGAGGGACCCGGAACACAGAGTCAGGCAGATTGTCCGTAAGTTATTACTACTAACTCCCGAATATTCAAATGCAAGTCAAACTTAAGTAAGTTTCAAGTCGACTTAATTTAATTTGCGTTTCTGTAACAATTCTTTTTTAAATTGCACAATTTAAAAAAATTAGTTACACTAATAATAGTCAACTATTAATTATTAAACTGCACAGTTTAAAAAAATACAGTCTCAGCTGCATAGTGCAAATTTTTCTCAATTGACTCAAATTTTTTCGGCCACCTTTGGCAAACCTCTAAAGCTAGCCGCAGAGTTCGGGTAACGAATGGCGTTTGGTCGAGCAGGTAAGGCCAATATGGTGGCGCAAAATTTCACTTGCATCATGGATGCAAACAGTCAAATATTACGCATTTAAGAAACATAAATTAATTAACAGTTTTTAAGAAAATCGCGGTCTTAAAAACATACAGACCGAAAACAGGACGCATTTTAAATCACCAGAATAAAACATCTTTTTGAAGTTGTTGTAATTTTTTTCAGGTCAAAGGGTCCTAGAGTTCCTCAAAGTGATACTAGTTTGCGCGGGCGGTTCTCGTCAAGTTCCTATAGGGCTTTCTGCGTTCACCAAGGAGCTCACGTCTGTGTCGGGAACCCTGCTGCGTTACGTCATGCACAACAAAGCTGTCTTCACCAAACACTACCTTGATATCATCGAGGAGGAACTGAGTAAAAGTTAGACAGTACGATTGAGAAGTCGTCAAAACTTTTGTACCCACAGAAATTACATTACTAAATTATGCAATAATCTATAGTAATATTAAAAATACGAAAGTAATTCTGTCTACTGAACAGATTTAAATGAAATTTGGTACAGAAATAGTCAAGTGCCTGAGAACGGACGTAGGCTAGTTTGTCGGCCGCAGGCGCAGGCATCCGCTAGTAATCTATAGTTAATCCAGCGAAACGACAATAAACAACTGACAACATTTTTGCTTACAAGAGATTAAGACGGATAATACTCGCCCGCTTTCGCGAAGCGGTCCTTTGTTTACGTTTATATTTTTAATAAAATAAACTATGAGTACATATTTGTGATTTATTGATGACATAAGATAGAGATACATAACCTTTCTACATTAATGTGCGAATCCATCAATACGCCGCGAAATATTAGTGTAGAACAGTTTCACGTATTCTTCGCGCTAGTTCGCGCCTTATAGTTGGTTCACACGGAGACACGATTTGCCGAATCTTATTTTCATCGGATCTGGAAAAACCGAATGTTGTATTCACACAGCACATCTTGCTTGGCCGTATCCGACGGCCTCGTATCGGGATCTCGTGTGAACTCACCATCCGGCTTTTATTAGCAAGAGCGCGCACAGTTCCTCACGTTGATTTGGAAGCGATGGACGTGAACAGTCTTGCTATACTATACTGGTATTATCGCCGTCAGCGTCGTAGAAAAAGATTGTGGTTAAACCCAATAGTACAAAGAAGATCAACAGTTGGTGCCTTTACAACTCTAATGCAGCAGTTAAGAAATGATCCACAAAAATTTTTTAACTACTTTAGAATGACTATACCTACATTTGATAATCTTTTGAAAAAAGTGGAAAAAGATTTGAAAAAGCGTGATACAAATATGAGGAAAAGCATTAGACCAGAAGAAAAATTAGCGATATGTATAAGGTAAGATTGAAATACTGTATTTTATTATAATTAAATTATTTATTAAAAATATGATTAAGATATTATAGACAATCGCTTGGTAGGTACACAGTTTGAAGTTTCCCAACTACATATTATGAAAGTCTGGTAAATCAGAAGCATTCGATTGAATACTTTGAGACTCTGGTGATGCTTGGTACTGCGATGTAAAATAGCCTTGTGATTGTGCCACATTTGGTTGATAGTTGTATGTTGATGAGTGTGCAGGAGACCATTCATTTCGGTTCTTTATATTTTGCAATAAATTTAAGACGCCTGATTGAAATTCTAATGTTTGATTATCGTTTAGCGTTGCCAATGATGGAAGTAGACTTTTAAAGAAAAACAAATTACGGTCTTCTTTCATTTCTTCTTTCTTCTTGCATTCCATTTGATAATCTATAAACTCACTCATTTTCTTATCAAACACGTTTAAATTCTGCCTCGATGGTCTGCTTTTTTTTCTTTTCGAACCACCTACTAAATTTTCATTATTACTTTCTTGTTGACTTTCATCTGTAGCATCTTGATTATTTGCGACATCTTCACCGAATAAATTGTCCAGAGCCATCGCACTGTCATGGGTAACATCTGATGTAACTGTAGCGGCTGTACTATCGTCTGCTGGGTTTGGTGTAACAATAGTTGCACTATCATGTGTGTCAGCTGGCGACACAATTTTTTTTAAGAACAACATTTGACGATGATAAACGTAGGCTCTCGGACATGTCGCAGACGATCCTGATTTTTTTGATTTCTTTTTCTCATTAATACTCCTCATCCAGCTGTCTCTAATATTAGTCCACTTCTTTACGATCGATTTAGCTGAAAAATATAATTAA
The DNA here is from genome assembly GCA_034621355.1 of Mycalesis mineus. Lineage (NCBI taxonomy): Eukaryota > Metazoa > Arthropoda > Insecta > Lepidoptera > Nymphalidae > Mycalesis > Mycalesis mineus. The sequence continues at coordinate 8,313,165 of CM067903.1, forward strand.
ATTTACTTGCAGATATATGGCTTCTGGGTGTTCATACAAGGATTTACATTACGCCTACCGAGTCGGAGTGTCTACGATCAGTAACATTATTAAGGAAGTAACGAATGCTATTTGGAACAATTTGCATGGGGAGTTTATGACATTACCCAACACAATATCTGACTGGGAATATATCGCCAATGGATTTAATACTAGAGCAAACTTTCCCCATTGCATTGGTGCAGTGGACGGTAAACATATTAGGATAAAAAAGCCAAACAACAGTGGTTCCATGTTTATGAATTACAAAGATTTCTTTTCTGTGTGGGCTCGTATGGAAAAGAATGCGATTCGACAATATTCAAGGAGTGTACTTTTTGGAAAAAACTAATAGATGGTGATTTGCAATTACCGGCAGCATGTCCACTGACAAACGATTCCGATTTATCGATTCCGTTTGTAGTAATAGGCGATGAAGGTTTTGGCTTGCATCAACATTTGATGAGACCTTACGGCGGAAACCATTTGGATAGAAACAAAAGAATATATAACTACAGATTAACCAGAGCTCGACGCTATGTTGAGTGCGCCTTTGGGATATTAGCTAACAAGTGGCGAATATTTCATCGTCCACTGGATGTTGATACCAGCACAGCAATATCGATTGTAAAGGCTTGCACTGTACTTCATAATTTTATAATAGATATGGAAGGTGTACAGTCGAACATAGAAACAACAAGCAATGTATCATCAGTGGCTAACGTGTTCATTGGCTATGAACAAAATAGTACACGAGGTGGACGATGTGCTAATGTTATACGATCTGAATTCACAAATTATTTTATTTCTACAGCAGGAGCTGTGCCTTGGCAAGACGAATCAATCTAACGTTAATTTTGTAACACACTGCTAATGTACAAATACACCTGTTTACTTTAAAAAATTACAAACTTACCATAATCCTGCCTGTTTTTCTCCTCCATTTCTTCAAAATCTTCATTCAAATTTATACATATTTCTCGCCAGCCAGCAGTTCTCAAGTTTTTATCCTTGTATATTTCGAGAGTTTTGTCCCATAAAACTGGCCGATTTTGGACAAGAGTAATTAAATTTTCAACGTTTATATTTTTCGTCGTCATAGCGAGCGGTCAGTCAAAGCGGGCGAAAAGAACTGGCGACTGGCAAGCGCACGTGCAGTGTGTCCCTCCCGCCCACCCCTCCTTCCCAGCTTGTGCGACGCATTCGGTTTCAAGATCCGACAAAAAACCGAATCTACCCCTGCGTGTATCGTATGAACGCATGTATTGAATGCCCTATACCACTGTATCGGATCTGCATTTTGCAGTATCGCCGGATCGGTTTGTAGTCGCAAAATCGAATGTCAACTTCAGCAAGATTCGGCTTTTTTGTCGTGTCTTGAAACCGAATGCATGTGTGAACTCCTTCATTGAAATACTTATGCCACTAAACCGAATCCTGCAAAAAACCGATTCGGTAGAGAAACGCTCGACGCCGTGTGAACGTACACTTATTCGCATATTTTTTGCCGGGTTGCCCAGTAACAAAGGGTTCACGAACTATAGTATGTATCAAGACTCGAAATTTTGCTAGTATGAAAAATATGACAGTATATATAAATGTGCCTCCAGCCTAAAAGCAACCATCCATCTCAGGGTGGGCGTTTGAACTAATATAGGGGAGATAAGGGCGGGGCGAGTACAAAAGATCTATAAGGGTCGAAGTGCATCCACTATCATACAAATAATAATAACGACCTTAAGTGAAATACACGTATTAAATTAAATATTATGTACTATTTTTACATTTTAATGATTTAAATCTAATTATTGGTATCTTATTAAGATTAAATAATCAAAAATGGTTTAACAAACATACTTTTTATATGAAATTATTATAAGTAATCAATTAGAATAACACTCATGGTCTTTGAATAACATTACGATAACAGGCAATAACATAATTAAACATTGTTTAATTATTTGCCTTGTCGTACAGACTGTAAGAACAATGGAATGTAATTTTTTATATTTTCATAACTTATTGGTTAAATAAACGTTAATATTGTAAAGTTAGGTACTGAAAGAAATTGTTATTAATTAATCCAACATTAGGTATTTAGGAACTTCCTTTTTTTAAACGAAACATTATTTTTGGTTATTTTGCAATAGCGGCCCAGATCCGTACTGTTAGTAATTAAAAAAATTTAAATTCTAATACTTAGAAATTGCTTTAAAATATTAACTATTTTATACCTCGTATCATCAAGCCCGCTACGAGTTGTAGGTACAATATAGTTACCAGCGCCGCGATGATCATGCGCATCATTCCTATTGCAACTTTGGAGGGGACTTGATGATTGCTACAAGGTATACCTAAAGTTTTATTTGATGATGTTCCTTGAACTTGATTCATATTTTTATCGGAATTTGTATTACCAATAGTTCAGTAGTGTTAAATTAACATAACCTAACAATTTTATTAACATTTTGCTATTTACCTATGGGAACAAAGGAATTGTATTGTAGAAATGTTCAATGTATTTCTATGTGCAATACGTAACAATAAAACAATGCGAAAATATAAAAATGTCTTTTATTACTTACTTAACTGCACATGAAATCCTAAACCAATAGAAAAATTGACAAAATAAGTTTTAGCAGAATTGAAATGGAACTACTCGTATTAAATTGAACAAATGGAGCTACGCGTATTGAATTGAACAAATGGAGCTACGCGTATTGAATTGAACAAATAAAAAAAAGAAAAACCCCGCCATGCGAAGTCTTTTTTGCATATTATTAGTTGCGTGGATGAAACTGCTATAATTGAAGGCCGCCTCTTTGTCCGTCCATATATTAAGTTTCTTATTGAATTGTATTGACTTTTGTTGTGTACAAATAAAGATTTTATAAATAAATATTTTTTCAACGAGCATACTATATTACGCAGACTGATGAAAAGTGTGAAAGAATTTGTGGCGCACTCAAACCAAGATTGTTTTCTTTTGGTCAAACAGTACCCATCCATAATCGCCGATGGGAATCCTTCGCTCTAAGGTAGAACAGTGCATTGTTAAGATTGGTTATGTCGATATACTGAACGAAGGCAATCAAGAGCAAATTACCTAGTCGCCAGGAGACTGCTTCCTCGCCAGGCAACTTTGTTGATGGCTTAAGACACTAGCATTGGGCCGCGGCTTTGATAAGAATCAATTGTTTTGTGAACACCAATATTAAACCTAAATAAATAAGAACACAGCACCTCGATTCAGTTTTAGCGAATCACGAATGTAACTTTAGCTCCTCGATGAAACTCTGGATTCGATTGGATTGGATTTCTCGGCCTGCGCAAGCAGGTAGATAGACTTTTGATAACTCTTTCTTAACTACCCTCAATTCGGTGAATAATCTACCTAGCCAAACTAGAACTTACTACGGAGGGGCAAGTGTGAGTTTTTATAGTGACTGCATAAAAACCACTCGTAATGTCAAATTATATAGAAAAAAAAGCTTTTATTCAGAGTATAACTAGATGGCGCTGCTTCTATTCCATATAAATTTTCGTTACGTTATTACGCAGCGACTCTCAACAAACTCACAGTAGACACTTCAGTATTGAGAAACATTAATTCTAAATTAATTTAATACTTGACACTCTTCTTCTGAAGAATTTTGTATTCCTCCTTACTCCTTTGAGTACCTACTTACGGAATCAAAAGGTATTTCATTGCCGAGCCAGCAAACTGTTTCATTAGTTTGTATTTAATGTCTAAGGGCTAACGCTAAAACTCGCGCGGGTGCGGGCGACCGCCGCGGGCCACAAATCCGCGCGCGGGCACCCGTCGCGTGCGTGTGTGGAGTAGATTACCATGGATTATTTACTAATTTATTATTTGGCAAAAAGACGTCAACGAAAACAACGTCGACTGCATAACCTGATGAAAAGTAGGTTACTCAGCGGAGAATTCGATAATTCATTTGCCATACCCCATAATACTGGCCTAAATTGTACCTCAATTATTACGCGCTCTGTATCGATGTTCATGATTGTACCTAAACTTCGGCGCGTGTGACCGTAGCATCTAGCGGCGCTCGACTAATTTGTAGAAACAAACCCGCTCGCGTGTGCCCGTCGCGGGCGCCCGCGCCGTGTACCCGCCGCCCGCCGCGCGGGTGAGAATCCGCCACCCGCGCCCGCGCTCCGTCGCGCTGTCCATACTATTTTTCATTATACACCCGCGAGCGTGCAACCGCGCAAGTTTTAGCGTTAGCCCTGACTTACAGAGGAAAGTTACGTATAAAAAATAAAAGAGCACACATGATTAAAATTAATTTATTTAAAAAAATGTTGTGTAGAAATATCCTAATAGCTTGTGTACGAAACCCTTCTAGGTTTCAACTGTAGGGCTCACACTTCTCGTATAGCATACAACATTATAATCCACTTGGGTTCGATTACACTTAATATACAGTCTCAAAGACAGTTAAATGTACGAAAGAGCCGATATAACTTACACCAAATAATTTACATCACATTCATATTTTTAAAAAACCCTGCCCGAAGCAGATTTACACAGATAATATTCACTAATTTATGTCTAACGTTTAGGTTAAATACTGTTAACGTATATTTTCAAAAATCTGTGGTATAGGAATGTCACTATATAAAATAATAATGGCAACTGGTTTACTTTTTAGATCGCTGTTTGAATAATAACCATAATTTATTGGCTTATACATAGAACTGTATAATAGCATTTCAATAGTTTTGCCATTCACTATGTTGCAGAATATATACATATCATTATGTTAAATCTTCATTCATTCATCATTACATTATAGTTTTTATTTAACGGCCTGGAATCAAGTCCTTTATCGCCTATTATTGTATTCAACAGTAAGCATAGAACCAATCGAACTTACAGCAGTTTACTCGATTTTACCGATCGATCGAATCGATATCTACATACCTAATGCGCGAACTGGATAGCTTTTTAGGACTATGTTCGAACATGAAAAATAGTACGATATTTTTTTAGGCCTCGAGAAATAAAGCTTGTGGCTTTATAGATGCAATAAATCACAATATAAGATAAGCTGTCAACGGCTGTACTTGGAATATCGTATCTTTGAACATCGGAAGGTGCGTAGGTGGGGATATATGTATGGCTTTATTTACATGTTTCATTAGTATGACAGAACCCATGTCTTTTTGACGACGCAGTCGAAGATGGTAACGCGCTTTTGTAAGAGATATATGTTACTATGGACATTGCCTTCTTCTATACACTGCTAGTTTAGTAGCCTGACTGCAAATCTTGCATCCGCCATTTCTAATCGTTGGGATTTAGTTTAGTTAAACATTGGAAACAAAATAAATGTAAGCAATATATAACATTATTAACTTATTAATCCCAATATGTAATTTTTTGGGACATTTGTTTTTCAATGTTCACAAAAGCCTTGCTTTATAAAAATATATAGGCTATACAATTTTATTACACACGTTTAAAACTTTTTTCGAGTACATTTTACCCTGGCGAGAACTTATTCTTTTTTTATGTTTTTTCATTGTTCCAATTTTTACGCATTTGTACTCAAACAGCAATAAACAAGCACCTCGCGTTTATTTATTAAAATATGCACTTTAAAAATAACCATCTGTATGTTTATAAAATTAATTCATTTTCAGGATAGATCAAAATGTGACCGTCTTGGCCAATTACTACCAGTTGCAAAATAATTAAAAACATTAGGCACCATTTGCATATACATGCAAATTAAACTGCAATTTTAAATGGTTGTGAAAGGACACGCTAACACAGTAGCGGTTATTTTATTTTAGCCTTGAAATATCATAATATTCAAGGCACACAAAACAACAAGATTCCTCATCTGGTAGAGGAACGAACGAACGCATGCATTGTACCGCGTGGTCGAGGACTATGTGAAGTTGTTTGCCTTTTAATATAACAGGCAGATGGACCACATGATTAAATGTAGCAGGACAGAAACCAGACTTGTATTTATCTAGATACCGCATAATTTACGCATGTCTGAATATTTAATAACCAAGGATTCCGACACACAGCTGAATTTTCCTTAGAATTCACAGTACTGCGTTATCGAGTATTTAATTGTAAGAAAAATGCATATACGGTCTAATTATCATTTTGTTTCACAACATACGTTTAGATTGGATTTCTTTAGAACACACAGCGGCGTCTAACTATAGTTCGTTCAAAAGACTACAGTGACGCATCATTATTCGTCGCCTTCTAACCAATCAAATCGTTTCAAATTACAAGGTCAAGTTAAAATGACCAGTTGAAACACGACGCGCGTAGTTTGAAACGATTTGACTGGTTATAAATACAAGTCCGTGTCAAAGCCTCGTGCGCCTGAAGTTCACTGGTGGTATACAATAGTGCATAGAGTAGTCTACTGCTGCTTGCATTCGGCCGGGTTCTCCTGCAGCGCCTTCTGCTGCTTCTTGCCTCGCTTGCGCGGCGCGGGTTCCTCGTCCTCACTCTCTTCCGTGGAGCATTCCTCCTCCTCCTAATCACATAGTTCAATGTCAAAAAACATCGGTAATATAAAAATTATTATACCCACTAGCACAGGTCGTGAATGTGTCATTATGTATGTCACTTCTCCAGTTTTATCACTATTTTGGCGTGTGAACTTGACGTCAACGTACAAAATGATATAATAAATTAGTTTTGCAAGCTATTCTATAGATAATACCGAGCCATAACCGCCGAATTTTTGTCACCGAAGAGCACCCTTTTTCATAGTAAACAACAATTTTAGTACAAGAAGTATTTTTGATCGACCAATCTCGACAATTCCCCCAAGCACCACCCCTATTTACAAAGTTATGCCACTGTTTTTGAAAACACACATCTCGTTTTTTTCACAAAAACTCCCTAATTATAAAGTTATGCCACTGCTTAGTTTATCGTTAATATAACATTTTTTACATTTATCTTAACCGGCAGCACATTGTATCGCAAGCGACCCTACTTGTTTAGGCACCTGACACGGTAAATCAAAATTTGTCAAAATGTAAATTTTTTAATTTTTCTAACTCAGCGGTTATGGATCGATATTTTCAAAATATAAAATAATCTTGATACTTTAGCACACGAATCACCAATTGATAGCTGGTGTTGAACAGATAACGATGACGTCAAGTCGCATAGTATAAACCTAGGAACTACAGTCATAAATGTAACTTGGTGTAATAACGTTTATGTGAATAGGCGTCGTATTTCTTTGTAATATCTCCTGTTTAATAAACAATAGCTGCCTACCGTACCTTCTGTACTATGGTAGGAGCTTGGGTTCAATCTTTTCTACAGAACACAAACTAGCTTGAGTTAAAGAACGACGGTTTAGCGCCATCACTCATTGACCAGTTTTGTAGCCCTAAAGATTCCTTTTTGTGTATTATTTCTCATGAATAACCTTTCCTAATCCGAACCTATTTTATTAATGTATAAGAATTTTTATACTGACAGTACTTTAGTTATCCTTATCGCCTTTTTAAAATTAATTTTATTTGAGGTTTCTTTTATATCTTTCGAAGAGCTGACAATATTTAAAAAAGCTAAATCTTTTCAGTTACCTAGTATATAGTGCTTCTGTCGACAAAACAGAATACACTGATTGATCTTTTAATATTATAGACGTTATCACACCAACCATACGTACTTAAAGTACCAACATTAAAAAATACATAAATTCTGCAACCATCTGCTTGGCGGTAAAAAAAACTTACCCAAAATAATAAAAAATAACTCGCATGCATAGAGAGGATCGAAAATAAAACACATGGATATAAAAAGCTTACAATTTTAATGTCATCGGTACATCATGCCAAAAAACGTAAAAGCCATAACCAGTACGTATAGAAAGGAACCTAGCTGCATCGACATATGTATATAGTTATTATTATGCATCGATAGAAAAACTTACATAAATAAAAAATATACATTAATTTATACGACCTACTTATTAGTTGTTCAGTCGTTTCATCTCTGAGAGAAAGATCACAGTTTGAAATGTTCTTATAATGTGATGATATCAAAAATGCATTTTGGCACTAAGAGATTCAGCAATACTGCGCATTTCGAACAGCCGCGATGGAATGACAAACTTAACTTTTTTTAATTAGGAAACATCCAATTATAGCCTTACAGAGTAGTAATATCACATGAAAATTTTATAAAGTACACAAACGAATACGTAAAATTCTTAAACAAAAAAAAAGTACACGCTATTACAATAATAATAATTAATAAATAAAAACATGAACTGTATAACTAAATATACTAACTAGAAATGCAATATAGGTATTTTGTTATAAACAGTAAAAAAGAAATTACCGTTAACATGCATTATTATTTAAACCTTTAATGTAGGCACCGTTCCGGTCGTAGCAACATCATACATTTGCTCTATAGAGAGACTCGACAAAAGATCTCGCGTCTAAAACATATTTATCTACTCTAAGGATAAACCATGCATAGAACGGGATATTAACCAATGAGTTTAAACTAATTTCGCGGTTAATCCACATAATAAAATATTTCAACGCGAATGCACCACGATAAAAGATTTTTTTATTTGCCTCAACTGGAATCACACCCGATGTTAAGTGCGCTAAATCGCTTGGCGGACCATGTCTGCCGGCAGGGTGGCAACTAGCCACGGCCAAAGCCTAGCCTCCCACCTGTTAAAATTATTTAGTAGATACCTCGATCCATTTACATGGACCGTGGTTACGACCGTGAGCACGGTCCATATATATCGTCAAAATAAAAAATCGTCGTTTATCATGGTACATACCTGTTGAAATATATTATTATGGGATATAACCAGTCCTATCGGAAGTCATAATGAATTAAATCAAGCACGAAATACTAATTTACTCGTATAATAATCACTTGTTTAAACATGACCATCCGAAAATATAGGATCGTAAACAAAAATTATATCTAGTTCACTGACTTTGAAGCACCAGAACAAGTTTAACTTTTTAAAAGCTCGTGAGTATTTTTAAAGTCGCTTCGCGTAAAAATTTATAGTTTTTTTGGTAAAAAAATATTTTTTCGATATGATAGAAGGAGAGATATGAACGCGTTTCAGGCTAAGCCATATAAAAGTACGCATATATTATCATCTACTAAGAAAACCCTAACATCGTGTTACAGACGTGCCAGATTATATTTAACTATCTACTCAAAAACTATAAAGTCTAATTTGGAAAAATATTTTTTTGGCTACAAAAATAGTTCATTTTTTCACATAGCATGTGTTATGACTCAGTTTGAGGGTGGCCTAATAGGTTTAAATGCTAAAGATCGTATGGACAGGAGGGACGACACTCAGTCCTCTGCGTCGGAAACCTCCTCGGTACCAGAGTCCTCATCGGAGTACGAATCCTCCTGTAAACAAATATACTGCTTTTGGTGCAGTCGCAAAATCCTGACCAGACGTAGATACCGTAAGAGCAAGAAACCTATTGCAACGGATGTATCAAACGCAGACTAAAGGAAAAAGGAAGACGGGAGCTGGGCCACTAAAACCACTGAAAAGACAAGCTGTTTTTCACAACTATTTGTACCAGGGATGCAGTTGAAAATAGCAAAAGAACCGCGAAATTAATTTCATTTTGTTTGTGCAATTTAGTAAAAAGATTATTCGAAACTACAATATTTGGTAGGTACTTGCTCCACAAATACAACAAAAGTCAGAAATTTTTGTATCAAAAAAGGTAAACATTGGAGGCTGAAATTTATTTTTTTTTCATAATGAAACAATTCTGATTCATAATGGCCTATGGGTCAGCATATTCGCTTTACTGCTCAAAATCACATTTAGCAGTTAAAAGAAGAAACATCCTCCGATTTTTCGTTTACCAAGACGTTTACGTGTAGCCAAGACATGACACATTCTTCTTGACAACAACCCAAAAAATCAGCGCACAATTTTCTTCAGATATCTCTTCTGAATACAAGTGACGCAAATTAGAAAGACAATGTTCTTTTTCGCAACTTTCATATCAATATCAGCTAAAAGCGAAAAGCTTGAAGTGATCTATCAATAAACATGAATAGATTCTAGCATAACGATTATTATAGCCAAAGAGCACTTAATAAACATCTACGCATAAACATAAACGAGATTTAGCACGCGCTCCGTCTATCATTTCCTTTAGTCTGCGGTCCAAACAAAAGTAAACTACTAAAAATGACATACCGTACCTTCGTCTGATTATGGATGTGGAATACATTCACTTGGGTCTAAATGTAGGAAGCGCTAAATATCTACCATGCATTTATATAGAAGCATGTCGCTACCAGATGGCTGGAGAATTTACTATTTTACGAAGAACATGCGGTACAAATATTCAAAGACTTTCAATTCTGCAAATACCATATTTTTTTCAGATCAATGATCGGCGGTAGGGGAAATGTTTTAAAGACAAAACTCCCACCTCCGACCTCTGAAATTCATTTTTAAGAGAAATGATAAACTACACGTAATATTGGATACTGTAACACAATCAAAACATTTGTATTATTATTAAATTTAAATCAATTTCATTATTATGCCTTGATAGTATTACAGACGCCATATCAAAGCCAAATCCACATCAATAAACAAATGGCGTGCCGTATTATGATTACAATCTGTATATACGGAAAGAGACTTTGTATTTGTTTTAGTACTTTGAGTTTATTGAACAGACAAAATAAGTTCTAAAAATTGGTTGTCTGTAAAGTCGGTTTACTGACGATAGTTGAACGTGACAATGTCTTAAGAAAATACTGATGGAATGGTAGCATTTAATTGGTTATTAAAATTTGTAATTTAAATATATTTTTATAAATATTAATTTAAATTAATAAAATAATTGATTTTGATTTTATAAATTTATATTTTAAATTTATAATAAATACTAGCTGACCCAGCAAACGTTGTTTTGCTTAAAAAATTAAAAAAAAAATTAGATGAAAATTAGATAGTAGCCGATTCTCAGACCTGCTGAATACGCATACAAAATTTCATCAAAATCGGTCAAGCCGTTTCGGAGGAGTATGGCAACGAAAACTGTGACACGAGAATTTTATATATTAATATTAATTTGAAATTAATACATTTAATAATTATATTTAATAGACGGATGTCGAATGCTGCCGAACGCAAAGGCCGATTGTGCTTCTTTGTCGCTCTTTCCGCGCTCTCGCTTGCACTTCAAGTCTTACATGGAACGCCTCAAAGCGAGGTAACGACGCATGACGTCATGTTTTTTCGTGCATGCAGCCGACTCTATTGAATTATAAGACGTTGTCACGTCAAAAACTGGACAATTATGGAACTTCTACTACTTTTCACATACTTTTTTCTGCAGTGAAATTCAACATTCATTTATTTTGAGTACGTAACAACTTGCTTGAGGACTTCTGCACTTAGTTTTCATCATGTATATGTGTTATTCTTATATTATTGTGAAGGTTCATCAAAATCCATTCAGTAGTTTTTGCGTGAAAGTGTAACACAAACGTCCATCCATACATACAAACTTTCGCCTTTATAATATAAGTAATATACTGCTGAACAATAAAAAAAAGTCAATAAAAATTGATAAGACAAGTTTTTCTTTCCAAATTTAATATCTTGAACTAAACGGTACATAAACACAGGCCATGATATTGATTTGGATTTTAGCTATAAACATAGAGTTATTACGGACAGAAGATGCACACAAAGTAAAGAATCACTGTTTTTTTTATTTTTGAAGTAAAATTGTTAGACCATTCATACAGCCTTGATCTTGCGCCGTGACTTTGGACTCTTTCCAGTAAAGGATCGCCTCAAAGGAAGGAAGTTTTCCAGGGGCACTGAGCTAGAAGCTGCTTGGGACCCTAAGATCTCCCAGAATAAATAAGCCATAATAAAATTTGTACTGTAAAATGTTTCTAGCGATCATTGTACTTCATGATATTTTTTACAGTAATTAAAGGAGTCAACTTGCTAAAACTTTTAGAGCCAGGTATTATTTGTCACTACCTTCTCAATTTCTATAATGTAAAATTAAAACTTGATATAAGTTCAAGCTGTTTACTATTTTTTAGTATTATAGTCCTCGGCTGCTATCACACTTGTGGAAGCAAGGTTAACTTGTTCTGATTAGGATGAAATCCATACCCCTTTCGGTTTGTACACATTTGGTTAAGAAACAAATAATTTGTAAAATAATTTTAGTTACTTGTAACTCTATGCCTCGGATATAAGCGGTGAATCACTTTGTGTGCACGTATGCGCTTCTAAACCTAATAACTCCATGTTAACAATAAAGCTAAGCTCAGTTTTGCATACGCTAAGGTCACTGACCTCCTCCTCGTAGTCATCGTCGTCGTCGTCGTCGAGCCCCTCGCCCGTGTACAGCAGCACGGCGCGCGACACGACACGCTCGCGGATGTAGTGGCCCACCTCGAAGTCAGCGGTCAGTAGAGCCTGAAAGTTGGAAAAAGTAACACGTCATTTTACTTTGAACGTCAAAACACTCGAGCGGGGCCGTAAAAAATGTAATACTTTTCCGACTCTACTTTTTTTAGTTAGAACTGTGGTATCTTATCGACCCATAACCGACGAATTATTATCAACAAATTTTACAGGAGACGCCTTTTTTGGCTATTTTTATCGCAAGCAAATTTTGATGTAACATTTCAGGTGCCTAAACAAGTAGGGTCGCTTGCGGTACAATGATTCACGATAAACCAAGCAGTGGCATTATATTAACTAAGCACTTTATAAATAGGATAGGTTTGGGAAGAAACGTCGAAATGGGTTACCATTCGATAATGCTTCTTATACTAAAATTGTTGCTTACGATAAGTGTCGCTTGCAATAATTCGACGTTTATGCCTCGAAGCAAAATACCACTGACTGATTGACTCATCACAATAACTCTAAAATTGCAATTTTTTCTAAGCAAGTTAGTCCTGGATTGTTTATCTTTGGTTTTCGTATCGAATGCTTGTACTTTGTTTAAGTTTTTGTATGGTAAAGTGCAATGTGCAAGATAAGAGGCAATGGTCACACGTACGAAATGAAGCCAATTAATTTGATTAAAATTTTTATGTTGAGTTTTTTTAAGAGATATATCTCAATAGTAAAAACTCACGTTGATCCGATGCTGCATGAAACGAAATAATATATTTTAAAAATAAATTGAGCTAAAACTCAATCAAATAAAATTTAGACATTATGGGATTATGAAAGAAGAAAGAAAGAATGTTTATATGCAATATTATGCCACATATTATATGCATCACTGTTGTGTTTGATGCGTCAACCACATGACCAAAAACCAGCTATAGTTCGTTCGCGTTAAGAATGCAGTGACTCATTGTCGGCCCCGCCCCCTAACCAATCAAATCGTTTCAAATTACGCGCTCCGCGTTTCAACTGGCCACTGTGGAGTAGACGTTGTAATTTGATTGGTTAGAAGGTGGGGCTACGCCGGCGAACGATGATGAGTCACTGCATTCTTAACGCGGACGAACTATAGAAGCACCAAAGAATGGTACTTTAAACAAAAATAACACTGATCATACTAATTTAAGATTATTATTTTCAAACAAAGTACTAAACTTGAATTAAAAATCATTGTAAAGCTAATTTTGGAATTCCCAACCAATAGGGGCGGAATATTGAAATATACTTATTTGATTGATAGTTAAACAATATTTTTTGTTGCGAAAAATGTTGGGAAATTAATTTTAAAATTACTATTCTATTTGGGAGTGCATTTCAGGTGCATGTTTGTATAGAACAATTATAAAAAAATAATGATTTTCGTAGATAATAGTTTCTTTTAGTCAATTTCTGAGGCAGCACATATTTGTGACACTTTTTTTTTAGTTTGCAAAATACTGACTGTAATTCGGCAGTCCATCGACTCTGTGGTTAAAGGAGGTTGATATGTGATGAAACAGACAGTGGTCCCCTAACTAAAATCTTTGATGACATATAAGCCTTCCTCCAGCCAGCGTGATGATGTTGTTTTCAATGACAACCACTATATGATCATGCAGTTTGCTCAAGGCTGGTGGCCTATGTCCAGCAATAGAGATCTATTGGCTAATATAATAACCTGCATGTTGGAGAGGTAGGAGTTGGGGTCATTGTGATGATGATGGTGTCGATGAAGGTCGACATGTGCTCTCACCTGCGTGTTAGAGAGGTAGAGTGCATGTGATGGTTATGGTGTTAGTGATCTCACCTGCGTGTCGGAGGCGAGCGTGGAGTTGGCGTCGTCGGGCATCTGCGGCGGCGCGAAGAAGTTGAAGAAGGAGTCGGCCTGCACCGACTTGGTGACGGTGCGCACCGAGCCGCGCGACTTGTGCTTCTGCTTCTTCTTTATCGTCTTCACGGTCACGTTCTTGCCCTTCTTCCAGTTGATCTCGCAACCCTGTACACGAGAGTATTGTATATAATAAGGCTTTAAGGCCTGTGGCGCGAAGCAGTATGCTGATGTATTAGACGGAGGTGCTGGGTTCAA